>JAKRRZ010000804.1:0-16085 GCA_022627015.2 Podosphaera aphanis | reverse complement strand
TGATTTTGCATCCGCTTTGTCTTTCTACGAGGTTTCCCCACTCATCAAGTGCTTGAATTATTTTTGATTTATCCTTGAGAAATATCACCCACTTTTTTCTCGTATAGCTATCAATAATTTCGGCAAATAATCTATGGCCACTGATTGATGGAGGGAAGGGACCTGCTATATCAATCGAAATAAGGGCCAGTTTCGCATTTTTGTGTTCTGCCAACTTCTTTGACCGGAATTTCTTCATTTTAGTAGTCAAGCAAATATCACACAATTCTAGGTTTGAAGGAATATTTATTGGGCGATCAATGTCAGTGATCGTGTGAAGCAATGAAATTACGCGTGGGCCTGCATGGCCGCATCTGCGATGATGGAGCCAGTATCTTTCATTTCGTCGCTTCTCTAAAATCTCTGCCCTTGAATGGAGTGGCTTACCATCATCAACAATTTCAGCATCGGTTGGCGTTGTGTTTGATATATATTCCATAATTTTCATATCTACATCTGGAGATGGCGAGAGATCTTGGCTGCACAAAGCTCGCTCATTGGGTCCAGCAATATGATCAACTTTGTAAAGACCATCATGTAGCAAAGCAGAAAGAATAATATTATTGTCTATATCATGAAAAAGCATTCTCTTCTCGTCAAATGATCCTTTAGCATTATTTCTTTGGCACATTTTTTTAGCTGAGAGCAAATTTACCCCAAGACCGTCGACGAGCAACGCGTCAGGTAAAATACCAGAACTTCCATCAGGACATCTTAGAAGTACATCTCCTTTAAAATCAGAAAAAAGTCTTCCTCCACCAACTTTTATCCATCGACGGGGAATTGGAGTTAAATCACTAATGAAGAGACGCCGTTGGTCAGTCATATCATTCGTGCATCCAGTGTCTGATATAAAAGCGTCAGAATGAGACAGAGATTTGCGTACCTCTTCAGTGATGAGGGCTGACACCTCGTCATCATCAGTCAAAAAATCCGACTGGTTTCCCTCTATTCACTCACTCTCAGTCTCCGCTTCTGTTTCAGACCAGAAGGCTTTAGGTTTGTCAGAAAACTTGACTGACTTGAGATTCTGGTTTTTTCGAGAGTTAGGACGAATTGAAGGCCTCTTAGATGATGACGCCGGACGATTTTTGGACTCTTTTTCAAGTCGAAGGCTTTCACCATATCGTCTTGTCTCGTGTCTGAACTCACAGTGCCTGGCATGATGACCTGGTCCGTTGCAAATATAGCAAGTTTCCTGTCCATTTGCATTTAAATTTGCGTGTCTGCTTGGGAATCACGACGAGTCTCGATTTTGTTTTGACTTTGAAAAACGAGCTGAGCCTTTGTTATATTCGGTGTATCGAGCAGCAAGAGCTGAAAGGTCTCGTTCTGTGGAATCTTCGTTCTCTTCAAAGAAGTTCTGAAGAGAGTCGAGCATCTCCTTTCTGGTTAAGTGAGGCTGCATGTCAAGAACGTTTTTCGCAGTTTTAGAGATCAATGGATCAAGTCCCTCAAGGAGGTATCCAAACAAGCTGGTCTCTGTATACGCTGCGGATTTTGTAGAGTCTATTTCAACCAAGTTAGTTCGGAGCTCTCTGAGCTGGACCCAAGCACGCTTGATCGAAAGGCCTTTTGGTTTGGTCCAGTGGGTTATTTGTTTTTCTAATCTCCTAACGTCTTTGGCATTGCTCTTTTGATACTCAGCTTTGATTGCATCCCATGCATCCCTGCTACACGATATTGAGTCGAATAGTTCTCTATCAAAAGTATGGAGCAATTGTCGGGTGTAATATCGAGCAGAAGCATCGTGCTGCTCAAATTTCTCTTTCTTTTCTTGATCAAGCGAGGGAGGTTGACTGTTTGGTTTTAAAGCGTACTCTCTGATTGATTGCTTAAACACGTGTAGCCATCCTCGAGCCTTAGCCATAGTTCTTGGTTTCTGAAGAACTCGCGAAAGCTGTCGTCGTCTAAATAGACGCTTGGTGACCTTGGGCCAGATCCGGTGGCAAAGTTATCATCATCCATTTTAAAAAATTGTAGAAGAGATTATTTTGTTGTGATAGAAAAGAAACTTTAATTAAATTGAGTAATAATCTTTTTTTTTTGAATTCGAGATAGCTTTGAATTGGCTTCGAGTTGGCTTCGAGTTGGCTTCGAGTTAGTACAATATTATCCAGCAACCTTGTGCCCGAGTCTCATAACCTATTAAAATAATGATCACACGCAGTGGGTAAAAGGTTAAGGGAGCAGGATAAATTGTATGACAATTAGATTACTATTCTACAAAGAAGGATTCTTCCTAGTTATGTTACTTAAGCGAGAGGTAGATCTACAGCGCTAAGGTGTTATGGCCAACAACATTAATATTCCTATTTTAACATAAGCCTGCAAAAAAACTGTCTCCCAAAATTGTGAACTTCATCTAGCCACCATTTTTTTTGTAGAAAATTACACAACTCCAAATCGTGAAATATTAATTATCAGAGATTAATTTACAACTACGTGAATTTTTTAAGCTATTTCATTCAGTTGGTAGAGAGTGATGGGCTTTAGAATCAAATTTCGCGATTTTTGGAGACAGTTTTTTTGCATAGTGCAATGCATAAACATTATGCATATGAAAAGTCTTTATTCTTACAGATAGTAGTACTAGTGCTGTCCCGCATAAAGGTCGAACTGCTTGAGAATATGCAAGTCTATATGCAGGTGAAAATTCTTTTCCTTGGTCAAAGCACAGAGAGGGAAGGCGAGGAGGTCCGAAAATTCGCTTAGAGCCATTCCCCCCAACTTGGAGATCAATCTCCATTTCACTTCCATTCATTTTTGACGTCTGCTAAATACGTTATAACTATACGAAAAATGATTTCAGTAACTTGAAATTAAAACAATCTGCAGAATGCACGGCCCAGTTTCATCATATTTTCCATTCATACTTGGTTTTTTTCATCGACAGCGTTGTCCACAGTGAAATTAGATTGTAATTAGCGATGAATGAAAGTCAAGTGGAACTGATCTCAAAGTCAGGGGGAATGGCTCTCAGCGAATTTTCCGACCTCATCGCCTTCCCCTCTCTCTGTGCTTTGACCAAGGAAAAGAATTTTCACCTGCATATAGACTTGCATATTCTCAAGCAGTTCGACCTTTATGCGGGACAGCAGTAATATGATACCAGGGTACACTTGGCACAGTGGAGCAAGACTTCACACAACTACAGCACCTTCAATATTCAGAGAAATCAAAATTCAAGAAAACCGTTCTTTGCGTGCAGCTTCATTACTTTTCTCTTAGATTTTAATCTCTATGAACACTCATATTGAAGGTGCTGTGGTTGTGCGAAGTCTTGCCCCACGGTGCCAAATCTGTCCTAGTATCATAGTACAAACCCCATATTACGTAAGGACATCAAAGTTGAGCAGACCAAATTGAGTGCATGTGAATAATTATTAGTACATGTACCACCCAGCTACGTTTAAGCACAGTATTAGTACATGTAGTACCTAATCATCTCAGAACCCAACAAATCACCTTCTTTATCCTTTCACCTGCGCTTCCTTCTACACGTACATGTACAAGTAATTGCTTTTCGGCCTTTATCTCCATGTGTTACAGCCGTTGAACCTCAATTCATGTTATATCTTTGCACCGGGGAGCAGGGGCCATCGGAAATATTGCCATATCAAGCCGCCTCCAATTTCAATCCCCATTCCCTGCCCAGACATAATGTTGATTTGAACAATGGTTCAGGCCTGGATCGTTGTTTTCTACAAGATTGAAATATAAACATTCCCATATATCAGGTATTCATTGGAAGTCCTCAGCTCGGGATGCTCAAAGAAAGAAGCATAGGAACTATCCAGAAATTTGTATGTGCCTTCTTAACGTTCTAATCAAATCCAAGTCCCTTTGCATTCTATTCTTATAATTTCAACATTGCTCTTAGATATCCTTCCAGAATTCTCAAGTCCATGTACTGATGATTTTTGCGCCGTTAGTCTCACGATGAATTTAGTACGCCCACCACAACTATTTATAGCTCCAAGACTGCTTTAGTAAATAAATCGTCAAATGTTTCCTTGTCTAGGGCTGCTGCGGTAGCAGCATTACGTTCACAACCTACGAGTTCTACTCTAACTAAAGACCTACAAACAAAGCGTATGCTTCGGAGAATTGATTGGACACCATTACAAGAAAGCGTAAATCCCGGACTCGGTAGTTCTAGGATTCAACGCAGAATGAGCTCTGGGTCGATGTCCGAACGCTCCTTTCGGGACTTTTCCCTACCGAAATCTCAACTAGCAACTAACATGAATCCAATTCCTGTTTTGCCAAGGATTCCAAAACAACTAAGCGATCCATCAACAACCGTGCCAAGCGTATCCTCGTTACGAAAAGACGATGAGCGTGGATTTGAACCTCCTACACCATCACGAGGACTGAAGAGGATATCTGATATTCAAGATGTGACGTGCCTAGATCGGCAAGCGAGTAGAGAGTCAATAAATTTCTCGTTACCCACTGGCTCTCGCTCAACCTCACCTGTCGCAAAAGGACGGATATTTTCACCGTCAACTACTTATCTGAACAAGTCTTGTCTAAATAATGAGAATGAGACGAAGAGATTTCTTCCAGTAGCTAAAGAAGTCACAACCGAAAAAAAGAAAGATTTCGCTGTTCATAAAAATATCGACAGAAAAGACTCTCTAAACCAACCGATCCGGACTCTTTCTGAAATTAGACAAACTAAGGAAGAACAAGCTACTAGAAACTCTCCAAAGCAAAGAGATATAGCATCTTCCAATATCTACGAATTGGCCGCAAATTTTACATCTGCTGAAAAAACGGAGCAAAAATCTGGATACCAAGGAAACTCAATTCCTAGGAGCCCTCAAATTTTAAGAGAATGTGATGTGAATAGAAAAATCCATAATCAGATTGCGAAGGTTAAAACACAACCTTATCCTTTTACGTTGAACGAAAAAATAAATCCGAGACTTGATGATGGCCAAAAATTATCATCAGAAGTAGCTAATGTTCAAGCTATGTCGCTCAATTCATTACAAACTGATCAAAGCCTAGCCGAATTTCCATCTTACCTCCATACCGAAGTAACCCAAGATGAGGCATTAGCCTCTACGAGCTTTAAAAGGTTGCCAGAATTTTGTTGCAATTCAGATTCAATGTTCATTCATTCCGAACCAATTTATGCTCTCGAAAAAGCCGTCTCTTCCAGCATTAGAATAGGTTCTGAAGTGAATGTCTACAGTCCGACACGATCGACGAATTCCATATTGTCTCCTAAAAAAACAGCCACAAAACATAGCCCTTTGCAGTGTACAGTATCTCCTCGAAAATCAGCATTAAAATCTACGGAGACACCTATCCAGAAAACTTTCTCGCCTACTAACAATGTTGAAGACCTCAGTGAGGCTTTGGCAAATAAAAAGTTTTTGTCTACGAAAAAATTAGATCGTGTCAGTTTCGACGAAAAAGAAGTTTCCTCTGATCAGATGACCCCTCCTGACTCTGACACACCAGAAACGATAAGATCAATCCTCAAAGATCAGCCAAGTGTCAAGTTACCAAGGCATACAGATAATAAGATAATAGCACTGCATCTATCACTTCCATCTTTTGAAAGAGTGCGACCACACGATATTATTCCTGAACCTGAGACTAACTGCCCAGCGAAAAAAAAAAATTTGCCGTTTGGATCATCACTAGCGTCCGTATCGTTAGATACCCCATGTACCGAAAATACCAAAAATGTGGCTAAACTATCTAGCACTAAAAATTTCAACTCAATTTATGAAACAAATGCAATAGAAGAACGAATAAAATTTGTTGGGCCCAATAAATTTAAGCCTGATATCCATGACAATTGCAGAAGCGCTCATATTACCCCAAACCTCATGCAAACAAAAGGAGCTAAACTTCCAGAGTCTAACATTCAGTCTGAAGATGATAATGTTAAAGCTCGAGTAAACTTAGAAAATCTAATAACGGATCCTTCCAAGCTTCAAATACCGATGAATACTACTGCCGATGGCAACCTTGAGAGTTCTGCAAGGTTTGTGGCATCAGACAAAAAAGACTGGCTTCGAATCCCAGGGGCCTGGGAGAGCTCAACTGACATAATCTGTGAAACGTCATCTTTTGTTGATCTTAGTAAGACTGAATCTTGTGAATCTGAAGCACGAGTTTTAAAACAGTTTGAGATTAAAACTGTAGATTCAATCGTAGAAGAATCCAAAAAAACTGAGGAATCAGAAACTGAAAGTATATATAGTAATGCAGTTGAAAATATTTCTGACCTCGAAGACTCTCGACTCACATCCCTCGATGCTGCCGTGGATAACTTTAGTTCAGAACCAAAGAATGTTAATTTTACTCTCACATCATCCTCACTAATTAACTCTGATACCCATCCAATGCAGTCAAGTTTTCTCTCAAAAAAGTTGTCAAAATCGAACATTTGCAAACAAAATACTAAAGTGGAATCGAAAGATCAAGAGGAATTTAAAAAAGACACAGAAGAAGAGTTAAAGCTAAAGCCAAGAAATATATTAATACAGTCAGAATTCGACCAGATTCCCGGAGGTTCTCATTCATTGCTGGAAAATTCTAATACATTCAAAGTTGATCCAAACTTGAACCGAAATTCTAAATATCCAGAAAAGTCTCCCGGATCAACTGAATCTACCGGGATTCTGGTAGAGGCCTCTGGAATAAAGAAACTGGATAGCCTTCGACCAGCTCGTAAATTGCCCCGACTTGATGGGACTCGAAATTTACCGCAAAATAAATATACACAGTCATCATCTCCTAGAGCCCAGACTAATCCAAAAATAGCCAGTAGGCGAAATGATGGTATATTGAAAGCTGGTTTCAAAGTTGCTCACAGTCCTAAAGAAGATGGTCCTGAGCAACCAGTACCGTTACGAAAAAAGACATCCCACGGAAGTATTTGTAGTTTCAAACGAGCTCTCTCTGTTAGAGAACCAGTGAAATTCAGAAATTCAATGCGAAGACCCAGCGAAGCGAGAACACGTAAAGCTGTGCTACCTTCTACCCAGCCTACCCAGCCTAGCCTTCATATACATGTACATGAGCCATGTGATCCAATTAATCGACATTCTCAGGGCTCATTACTATCTAAAGTAGACACCTACCAGTCACTGCATAAGTCATCCTTCTCTACTCCATCAAATAAACTTCGTAATTTGAGACTCGGGCGTCTTAGTTTAGAAAGCTACAGTAACACTTCAAAACCAGCCAGCCGTTTTGTTGATTCTAGCGACGATGAGGGCACAAATCTACCTGATTGCAGACCCTTATTTACCGATAGCATCACGAAAGCCTCTTCACGACGCCCTAAATTATGGAATAAAGGAGATCTTCATGGATTTTTTAAGCTTGAAAAGCCCAGAGTTGAAATCTTAGACGATCCACCGCCTAATGATACCGGACCTTCTTTTGGAAAACCATGCGATACGAGCCTTACCGTTGGAGCCCGAGATACTAATTACTCTCCTCATCTGAGATCAAAAAAGACTACAAGAAAAGCGTCTCGAAATCGCATCAGGGAAGGACTAAAAAACTCGAATGAACAGGTTTTGCTGATGGTCCCTGGAAAAGAAAGGATAGATAGGAAAACAAAATCTAAAAGAGTAAGATTCAAGCGATATTTAGAAAGTCAACGACTCGAACGTCAACCGCAGATACAAGTGAATTCATTCCGAACGCCACATGAAAGCCCGAACAATGATACTCCCTGGCCACTTCCTGCAAACATGCCGGTAATTAGTCATTCCACAAATGAGCCATCTCTGATTACAGTGAACAAGAGTGTTCAAGACAGTGCCACCCACTACACTTTCTCTAATGAACCGGCTTCGTATATGAACGTGGCAACTGAAGCACTGACATCTGTGGATCAGAAAAAGAAAAAGTTTACTATGTTGCGGCGAATGTTTAAGATTACTGATTAATCCTGCAAAAGGTAAGGATCTCACGTACAAACGCATACATCTATATGTAACCTGCTCAAGCTGAATTTAAAGTGACGCTGAGAGGGAGAAAAATAGGGTGACGACTCCCTGAGTGGGATGATTATCACATACATGCCATGGTGGAAATCAAGCATGGAAAATAAAATATTGATACACGTAGGACTGGTTCCTTCAAACTGCACGACTGCAGTATGATCTCGGCTGATAAATCTTGAAATAAAGAATTTGGCAAGCCTATCAATGGTGACTGCTTAAACCTCATGAAAAAGTTTCAGCAATCAAGGCTAGGCAAATATCACGATAGCAAGAGATTTCTATCAAGAGTCATTTTATCTTTGGTCAAGTTACATATATTGACCGTGCGTTTACTTGTTTATGATCTATTTGGAATATCGACGTTTTGCTATTTCTAAAGTGAACAAATATCTGATATTTCATTCAGGATTTACCAACCCAAATCTGTCACTTAGTTAGTTATATTTCTCCTGTTACTCAATATATACCATCCTTAGTATGATCCAGAGTTTTTGACGACCATCAGAAATTATTGTTCCCGTTAATTCTTCCTCGACCTTCCCACCCATTCTACTCTACTCTCTTTTCCTATCATGCGCTGGGCTAATTCCTTACTGGTGCAATCCAGAGTCATAGATTTCATATAACATGGCACTTACTTTCGCTGCTCTTCCGCCAAAATGCGATCAAACCTGTGGGGAGAATTGGAAATCTGAGGACCCTTTTCAAGCATGAAAGTGTATCAATGGGGTTTACGCTCTAGAGGAATATCTTAAAGCTTGTTAGGCTTGGTGTTTCACAGTAAGAACAGTTGGAACAATTGGAGGCCGTAGAAGGGATAAGTGGGGGTTGTTAATTACTCCCACCCCAAACTAAAGCACTCTATCTATACATAAAATTATTTCTAACAAAAGCAATTTGTGATTGTGAGCCAATACGGACTAGCGTATTACAAGTTCAACAATTGCCACTGCTCTGAATTCCACCAGAGCAATCCATGCTCAACAGGTTTGCATTCAGTGCAGATCTTATTCAATTAGTACAACTAATTTCAACAGAAAGTTATGCCCAGCTCAACACCCGATAGAGAGTCACAGCCTGTAGAGCCGACTTAATGTCATAGTCCTTAGACGAACGACAGTGTGATAAAAAAAGGAGACAACAGACCTACATGTATGCCATCGCCATCTGCACGTAGATTATAGGGAACTAGAACAAACACAGCTTCTAGCAATAATATCGTGCGCTTGAGCAGCGTGCTTGTTGATGACGCACCTGAGCTTGCGCGTGGCAAGTGCTGACTGAGCAGCACACATCGGCTGAGCCTTTCCTCGCCGAGCACTCTTCCGCAAAAAAAGGAGGCGCGGTGGCAGCATCGGTAATCGGTACTATCCATCCTTGAGTCGATGGTAGATTCTTTCGGCGCTCTGTTCAGTTTTCGACGGCCGAATTATGACCCAACCGATTCAGATCTGATCACACCTCACCGAGACCGTAGGACCTCTCAAGGCGACATGCGTAGCCGCAGCGTCTGTATCTCCTGGAGTTTGAGTATTCTATGTAGTTGTCATTCAGCCCAGCGACAGTTAACGTCGCGATACAAAAGCGTCATTTCAAACCCCATCTCCAAATTTTGGCGCATGCTCCCCGTAGCTCGCACACACGTCTTCTTTGGCTTGATCTCGACGCAAACGATAGATGGCTTCTTGTGGTTCGGTCGGTCGGTCGGTCGGGACGTGCTGCTGGTTCAATTTCGTCGAGGTTCTGGAATATGTGTGCGAGTCGACCCTTCTTGATAAGAGCAGCTTATAGGTCGCAATCTCAATCCCCGACGCTGCCACTCGAAGCTCACATAATTGCTGAAGTCCATTACGTTGTGGTGTGAGTCTTTGGGCGTTGATCGTTGGTCGTCGAACTGGTGGAGAAGAATCACTGTCACGGGGGAGAACAGAACCCTCGGCGCATAACGTGCGAGAAAATATTCGTGAGGGCTGGTTGTATGGTATTGATGAGGTCCTCTTTAATTGAGAGAAGATTTGGCGATTGCAAGAACCATAGTTCTGCGCTGGTGACTGCGCGATTTCCTGATATTTATTACACGTCCACCCCTCTTCGAATCTGAAAGGACCCCCCTTGTAACAATGCTGACACTACTGGCACCGTGTTTTATCGTCTCCTCACTTGACCTACACAGTGTAGTTCCATCCGTCCGGCCGCTTGCACGGCTTCGTGTCGGCAAAGACTCCGGCGCGTCTGAGCGACCGGCTGCCTCTGCATCTGACACTTCGGACGAAGCACGGCGTTCCGCTGGCTCATTCCGGTGCGGTGGGCCGGTGCCCGGCGCAAGCATCGACGGACGAGAGAGGTACGGGTGCAACGCCAGCCGAATCCGGGCGACCAGGCGCCGGTGGGTGCCAATCGTTGATCGGGAGACCGCGCGGGTCCGTGCCGGGATGAGCGGCCCAGACCCAGCGCCGTCGTGACCGTGCCCACATTCAAACCGGTCCATACCGCGTGCGCCGCTCCCCCGCTCACACATCCCTCACCGGGCTGCCGATTTCGGTGACGCTCAAGTGAGACACGTGGCCCTGCAAGCTGGGGTCGCATTCTCCCGAAATTCCTGCAGGCACGCCATCGTGCACCCTGGCAAATCGAATCTTGGTCTCGCTGAGCTCATCCGATGATGAGTGACATGTTGTTGGATCGAGGTCTGAATGGGCGATCAAAGCCTGCGTTATTGGCCTGTAACCACGGCAGCAGTTTCAATTGCTTCAATTGCTGGTGTAGAAGAACAGTCTATCATAACATCGGTGAGTCTTTGTTTGGAAGACTAACTTGGAGCCATTTCAGCCAGTGGGCCATGGACCTAGTCGCCTCCGACGTTGTCAGCAGAAAGCCGACTGATATTCCGCGTCTGACTACTAAGTATGTCTCGCGCGATTAGAATTGAATGAAGATAAAATTACCACCTGTATTCCGACTTACTCCTAAATTAGTCTAAGGATCACTAATGGAGAATATGATTCGGCAAATGGAAGTGCTAGATTTTAATACTGTAAGTGAACTACTCTAGGGAATAGGTTTGGAGTCACTGTTTTAATCCCCGTGGGTTGCGTCCGTGCACAAATGTAAACAACAACTGTAATTAATAGCGATAGCAACAACGTAGTTACGACGCGTCAACGTTACCAACTCCCGGATGCCAGGATCTACTCGCTTGTCCTGAATCCTATTTTTCGTAACAAACTTTCAATTTCACCCACTTATGCTGGGTAGACTATTGTCACAAGATAATAGTTGGGTCAGCCTTTCAAAAGTATTCGTTCGTGTCTAATTCTAAATCTAATTAAATGAGATGTGCGACTTTTATCTCTAGGTATAACCTGTGACGCCTTAACTGGATCTAGTCCACATATTCACCCAAATTAATCAACACCGACTGTTATCCTCCAACGCATGACATAATATCTCATGTGTGGAGTCAAGGCATATAAGCCTTAAATAGTCAGTCTTTCAGGATCTCAGCCAGCCAATTCGTACAAAAAGTGAGCCAAAATACGGCTTGGCTTCTGACTTGATACTCCATTATCTCTTCTAAAATTTAAAGGCTCCTGTCGGGAGTCTCGAAACTGAATGCCTGGGGTTCAAGTATCGCCTCATTTCACTTCGGGTTTTTTTCTTCTTCGTATAAGTAGTTTGCTCTCAAAGCTCAGGAAGCTTGACGTTTCGTAATGTCAGACGCCGGTCTGGGGAGTGCGGGGTGGAGTCTGTGGAGGAACCTATGGCATCCAGTCTAGAGAATCCTAACAGCACCCTTTGTGACCTACACTTCTCAAATTCGTTCAACAATAACCATCATGTGGTGCCAATTGAGCTAAATATCTCCGGCGAGCATTTTCAAAATTTTCGTTACTGACCCGCAGTATTTCGAAAACTTCTACTGGTTCGCCGAATTTTAGAGCGAGTTTCTCCAAGGCTTGACTGTCATGGCAAGAATTCCAATTACCCATGACGACTCGTATGGCATCGAGTCAGCGGGCTAGAGCTATAGATAGAATGATCGCATCAGGGGAAAAGAGCGAACTAGATTATTTTGTTTTAGATGACTCGTGGGAAGAGGCACTCATAATTATCCTGTAGCTTATAAGCAGCCAATAGCCTGTAGCTAGATCTTCAGTTCTTCAATTTGGAGTATACCTCGACTTAGATTTTGTGACTCTCTTGAGTCTTTTGTTTGTGTACTGCTTTAGATTCGTCCTAAATTCTACTTACCACTCCGTCAGACGACATCTCCTCGATATCCCTTCTCCGTCGTCCATTACATTGACTCTCTTTTCCACTTACGTGTATGGTTTTCTCAAAGCCCTTTTGACCTGTGCTATGCCAAGTGCCACAAGATCTTTTGAATATTTCCTAAGACATGCACTCATTCGTAATCTTAACTATGACTCCATGATGCTCATATCCAGTGTAGTTGGCTCACAGATTGATAAATTTTTTTTGTCGTTTAGCTTTTTCTGAACTCTTTGTCCCGAAGATTGCACCTATCGAACATGACTACACTTTGCGTTTCTCCATGGCTTTCGAAGAAATGAAAAATTACAAGTCTTGGTCCATTCCATTCAACTATGGTTTATCTTCCGACTTATCATGGTGCAGCAGATGATAGTTCATTGAATATTGACTTCGGTTTTGCGGTAAAGCTTTCACTCAAGTTGATTTATTTCCGACTCAACTTCATTTTCAAAGTCAAAGCTCTGTGTATGGAAGGTTAAATCATTAAAATTTGTTTCTAAAGTTAAATTATCGACCCCTTTTTCGCAAATAATCCGCGTCTGATTGAGACTAAACATTTTAACTGATTACTCTTTCGATAGTGACATTAACTTGATTATTAGGCTAGTAGTTTTGTAATATTGGACTGGAAAGTATTTTCTGTAAAGCTCCAAAGCTAGGTCGAGTGATAATCGGAAGTCAATAACACTGGACGCTTAGCCAAATTTCTCAATTTTTTCATTCTGCCCATACATACAGCGTTAAGCTTCACGCTCCTTCAAATTTGATTTTGTATCAGAAAAATTATCCTCGATTAGTACTCAAAAATAAAACTGGATTCAAGCCGCGAAGAAATTCGTCACAAGGCCAAACGTGAGTGAGTGAGAGTGTTTCACGACTCAGATTGTGTCGTGGTTGAACTCGAAAGATATGCCATTGTTAACGAGCTGTTTCCCTGAATTTCCTTCCAGAGGACACAATCACTACACTCGGGGGTATGGTAGCATTGTGGCGCACTACTCCACTTTTTTATTACATTATTTATGACATAATATATTTTATGAGTCATAATTGACGTCCTTGTTTTGTTCGAATTAACGACGTCCCAAACACATTCCTGACCAGAATGACACGCAGTCTCCAACGCATATCCAGCATAGGAGCAAGGTGAGGTAGCCCCATTGCAATTTCCCATATAAATGGGATCAGCGTTGTGTCCAAAATGAAATGCTCCTGTGTATGCCCGTTGGCTTGGTCTATTCGGATCCGTTCCCGGTGGAACAGGAAGTCCGAGTCGATTCGCAGGGAGGGCATCAGGGATTGCCTGAAAAGTTATTGCTGGAGACCCATACGTTAACCCGATCATAGCAGCAACCGAGCCACCCAGAGAATGGCCTGTTAGCCAGATGTTTGCCTTGGGATACATAGTAGTGACATTGTTATACAAATGTCGCGCTGCAGCGTAATACCTATTCTCTTCTCGCAAATTTCTCTTTAAACATGTGAGATTGCAAGTATAGGTGCCTGTAGCGCAGTCGCAAACTTGGCGATAAAAGGCGTTTCCCTGTTGGCCACAACAGCAGCTGAAAAAGAGATTGTCATTCTCTTTATCATTTTTTGTCGTTCCAGCGCCGCCCCAAATGGCCATGGTAGTTCCTTTAAAGCCGATCACGACCGAGGAGTTGGTTTCATCTGCGTATATGTAGCCTTGAAGCCCGTCACCATCCCAGCCAAATCCTGTCGTGGTGCCCCGATTGAAACCTCCATGAATGTTTTCCTTATCGCCAGGGCCCAGTTTCCGCAAATAGGCATTAGCCGACATTTGTGCAAACGATAAAATAGTTTCCACGTCTGTCGTGTCGGGGGCTTTCAAGTCATCTATAGTCCATGCATCACCGGCTGACGCCCAGACTTTCGAGTATTCGCGTGCTGCTATGACCATGGGATCAACCACAGCAGGACGTCGGTCTTTTAACCTGTGAATTTTAGTTGTCTTGGTCCTGGTTGTAAGACTTCGGCTTTCCAGGTGTGCATCTCCGAACTCGGATTCAATCCACAAGGTCGATCTTTGATCTTGAATATCATATCTTCGATGAAGAGAAGGTTTTTTAAGGTTGTCGTGGTGAAAGATATGCCGTAAGGTCTACTTGACAGATCAGAAATATCATTCTGGAACAGATCAGATACTATACGAATAAATTATTTCCCGCAGCCGCAGACGATTGAGCTTCAGGGATTACAGGTGTTCGAACTGGACCGAGATCTTGTCGAAGTGGTAAATCATTAGTAAAACAAAGTGTAGAAAGTGTTAAGGACGATAGTATAAGTTTGACTGCCATTTGGCCGATGCAGTTAGTTTTAAGTGAAGAATCTCTTATCCAGCGACAATTGTGCCGGAACAGGTTGAGGCCTTATCCATCAAAAGTTGGTTTTGAGCGCGACACGGCGACAAGATGTGATATCGCTAATTAGATATAAATGTGGAGTAGATCTTATGGGTCATTAATGAAGTTCTCGTATCAATGGAGACCGTAGTCAGCACTGATTATCAATCAATTTCTCTCGTACATGTGCATCTACTACCCTGGCGCGATGAACCTATTCCACACCATGCCGTCGACACCATGGTTGTGGTTGTGGTTGACTGATAAATGTCGAAAGGCAAAATCCTTGAACCCTTGGCAACGAGGCCAGCAGGAAATTCTTTCAAAGGACCATCAAGATGGCCAAATAACAGTACTGGCGCCGGAATTTCTCTGGAAATAAAACCAAGACTGACAAGTATCAAATGGCTCGATGAGTGCCGCGGTAACCGCGAACGGCTTTGAATCAGACCCACGTCAACAAGAGACCCCACTGTACAACGTGGTTCACCGAGTGAAAATCATATCGTAGTGATTGATCAACGTTCTAACGGCCTATGCACCTGACACCAAAATTTGCCGAGAAGGAAGCTAGATTAGTGGCTGCATCGTGTAAAGACAAAATCCCAGGCGCTGATGGTATCATCGTCCGTAGCATGGCCAACAGTTGAATGTTCAGTGCGCGCTCTAAGGGGGACTCCGCAACAAACACTTTCCGGTCGTTTCAAAACTAACCGAAGTCGTCCTAAATCCCATACCAGGCCGTGACCTCAGCATAGCAGAAAGATGGCGACCGATCACACTTCTGTTATACTTATTAGGGCCAGGCGTCCTTTGCTCCCTCGGGAGACGACAGGGCACGTGCCTTGCAGGTGCTCGCCGGACGTTAAATATTAAACAAACAACAAACTTCTGTTATACTTTGGCAAAGGGCTCGAGGGCCAAGACGCCAAGCGGATAACGGATAGCGCACACGGCGCTATCCAGTTCAGTTAAATTTTACCTGAGCAACTAATTAGAGCTCTACCTGGCTGTTCATCCGTGATGTTGAGCATACATATACACTCATAGCACGACAAAAAGCCGTAATGGTTAGGATAGATGTTCAAGGAGCTTTGGACGCACTCTCTATAGATGATCTCTTGCGGTGGATGAGATAAGCAGGATATGTAGGTACTGGCTGAAAAGCCTCATTCCTGCAGGGGCTGTCTACTCGTGTTTGATATGATGGTGGCGTCGCTATTGTAGTAGATCTCAAGTGTAGCCTCCACATAAGAGTCGCCTCTACTACTGGTGGCCCGCATAAAGGTCGAATTGCTTGAGGATATGCAAGTCTATATGCAGGTGAAAATTCTTTTCCTTGGTCAAAGCACAGAGAGAGGGGAAGGCGAGAAGGTCTGAAAATTCGCTGAAAGCCATTCCCCCCGACTTTAAGATCAGT
>JAKRRZ010000803.1:2875-16086 GCA_022627015.2 Podosphaera aphanis | reverse complement strand
GGAGAGGGTGGCGATATAATTTATTATAAACGTAGAGGTGCCGGTGCCGGAATTAGTGAAGATCCGAGATTAGGTAACGTGCTCAGGTAGGGTGCGGCGTTTGGTAGGGTGCGGAGAAGTGACTCGCGTCGATTCATATACTGATATTGAGTATGAATATGTATTCCGCACTTATAATCGGAAATTGGAGCAGGATAGCGTCTCAAGAGATGAATTAAGCTGTATTAATTGTAAATTGAAGACCTGTTTTGTTCCGAGAGTAATCATTGAGTGATCCAACTGATGTTTGGAGTTATGTTGTCGAGATTCAATCTCGTTAATTTTGAGGAGAGTGTGACGTCCCGTCTCAGAAATTCACGGAGA
Organism: Podosphaera aphanis; assembly: GCA_022627015.2. NCBI lineage: Eukaryota > Fungi > Ascomycota > Leotiomycetes > Helotiales > Erysiphaceae > Podosphaera > Podosphaera aphanis. Next base: position 15,723 of record JAKRRZ010000803.1, on the reverse strand, counting down.
TCGATAGTTGAGCCTTAGGCATAGTTCTAGTACCGTTGGCGGCAGCCTTAACCGAGGAAGCGAGGAATTGATTACCGCAGGTAACAGTCCTATGGCGATTTCACCAGTAGAAGGGTTGGAGGATTTATTGTATATAACCAGTCTCTGCAAATTCCTTAGACGGTACCTTGAAAACTTGTGCTATTAGGATTTATCTTGGAGCCATTTTCCGACGTGATAACCATGGTGCCGTAGAGAGTGAGCGTTGAGTGGTGGCTCTATGAATATTTTCCTAGACTTTCACTGCATGGAGAGAAGATCAAAAAACACTAGGTGTATCTGATATTTCATTAAGAGCTCTCTACCAATGTCGGAATAATGCAAATTCCGGAATGATATGAAGATATCATAAACCGGGATGCTTAAGCGAAGCCGGGGCTCATCCAATTTTCATTTTACTTGGTAAGAGAGAGAGGACAGTAGATTGTTTTAATTGAATAAAAAAGCATACCGTTAACGAATCTAAGTCGTAGACTTAGAGTTACTGTTGTGCATCTCTATCTATTGTGCTGCAATAAGATAGAAGACCCCTTTTCTCTGCGCTGCAGTTTTAAGGGAGCTAGCTAGCTGGTATCCAGTTACTAGGAAACAAGGACATCTTTACTAGATCTATCGTGTACTTACTCAATTACTCCAAACGGTTCACCTAGTCAACCAGCAACCAAATTATAAATTCAAGACGAATTTACCGGGCGATTTTGAGTTCTGCGCCGATGAAATCAGTGAAATATCGTATTTTTGATGTGGAAAGTGCGGAAAACTGCCATTTTTGTGCTTGTTGGTGTTCCCCGTGGCCTGAAAAACTTCAGAACGCTGCTTCGGAGGAACGGGGTAAGAACTATATCCCCCAAGCATAAATAGTTGTAAAATAATGAAATTTCAAACCTAAAAAATGGATCTTTGATGCGTCTATTGCAGGAGCTTGCGGGAGAAACGTCCTTGCAGCTATGAGAAAGTCTTGTATGCCATGCCAAATTTACTTTGCAAAGCGTAACCCTTTACAGCACAGGAAAATGTGGAGGCGTGACAGAAAGCCGGCCATAGGAAATCGTCTTCAATGAAAGTGAGAATGGGACGTCATGTTAATTCTTTGGAGGCAGAGAACCTAAGTACACTATGACGATCCATTGTCCACCCAGCAAGCACTAGACTACCCCCTTAGTTCTGGCTCACTAACTACTCCCCCCATAGGACGAAGCACCCGTGAAGACTAGTTGCCCTGCACTACCGAAACAAGGTTTTAATCCTCTCCCTTGAATACCAAGATTAGTAGATCTGTCCAATGGTGGTATTCTGGTCGTGACATTAGCTGTTTCTTTTCCACGAGCCGGGTTAATCTGTATCATCAGATGCTGATCTCACGAAGGATAGTCCAATCTCGTGCGTTGTGGACTGCAGGTACCCTGCTGACGCACTTTGGTAGCTTAAACGCCGCTTTCCCTAACCGAATATTCTGATACACTGGAATCTCCTATTCACAGGTTATGAGATAGCCTTCCCTAAGCCGAAATGGCTTCAGATAGTCCCCAAAATAGTGTCGCGGTATTGGTGACCCATCTACTTGCCTCAGCGTGTATGACCGCCCCAGATCACCTCCATATCCTATAACAATAAAAGGCCCTCTTCATGCGGATCTTAATTTCTTCCCGGCCGTCTTTGCGTTCCACAACATAACTGAGTCTCCGGGCGAGTATGAATGTTCGGCTCTTACTTCTGGGTCATGTCGGTCCTTAGCCCAGTCTTTTTGACGGTCTGATCTGACCAGGGTCGCTCTTCTTATCTCCTCACGCTTTACGACGAAGTCAATAACTAGATTACCATGTGCTTTGTCATCTCCAGGGAACACATCTGATATGCCTTCAATTAATGAGGACTTTAGACTCTCGCGATGACTAGACGGAAACAAAACCTCAAGGCTTCCATTGGGAGAGAAACCTTTCAAAATCTCATGAGGAGATTAGCCGAGATGCAGTATGTCTCTCCTGTTGATATCAAACGTAGAATTTGATAGAAGCGATGGCCATTTTGATGGATCACGTGAATTTTTATTCAGAGCTCGCTGCAGAACGTCGACAGCTTACTCTACCATGCCCGTGGCTTTCTTCGCTGCTACTGGCTATGTAGACCACACAACTCCACGATATTCTACGAAGTATTGAGTAGTTTTCTGAAGTGAGCGCCAGAGTCTGCAAAGATGCCTGTTGGGACTCTATTTTCTAGGGAGACTTTATCCAGCATAGAAATGACTGCTTCAGAGTTGTCCGATATTGTTTTTGACCACAGAAACCGCGAGAAGTAGTCCACAATGACCAGTATGTAACACACATCTAACCCCACAAATCTAGGGAACGGGCACATGAAATCAATCCCCAACAGCTCCATCGGGGAGCTTATTGCTACTCTCGTCAATACCTGTGACCTGAGTGCTGTCCCGTGCTTTGCATATACCAAGCACCCTGCGATGCAGTCACGGACGTCTTTTGCCATGGCGGGCTAAAATTACTTGGAAAGTTTCCGCATTGTGATAGATGAGGCGAAATTTCCTTCATTATCATCGGCTTGCAGCAGGATTGACGAGACCTCTTTCTCCGGTATGCACCTTTTCAAAACACCCTAGGTCTCGAGGTAAAGTACTTTTTCATCTCCCTGCACTTGGTATATGCTTGCCTTTTTAAGGAACGCCGCTTGGTGGACTTTCGTCTGGCAACTCTTGGGAACACTCCCCATCGTAAGATACAATGAGACGTCTTTATACCATATTGAGTCCATGAATTTTGTGTGAGGCGCAAGGGTTTTCGTTCTTACAACATTTTTAAACCATGGCACCTGGTAATACTGAGGCGTGGTTGATGGCACCTGACTATCCACAGCGTTAAGGAAGAGGCAACTACTCCCCCCCATGGCTTCCGCCCCCGCGGATTCCCAAGAAGATTTGTATATGTCTGTAGATATTTCTGACAGCGAGTTCAGGAATCCAAATGCTACATGTACCGGAACTGTCTCGCCCATCTCTTTGATACGCAAGTTAATACTCGCCAGTTTCGATTCCACAATGTTTTCCACTTTTTCACACAAGAACAAAGCCCTAAGATCCTTCTTCCGCAATGGCTCCGCAATGGTCTTAAGCAACTCCTCGTATCCATTCGTAACGTCTTTCTATACCCACCTGGGGTCTCCATTCTCCGCCACCATTTCACCATCTCACCAAATTCCTTAAATTCTCTTGATTCCCTGCTTTCGCTCGGAAAGATTGTCCGAGAGAGAGCATCAGCGATCGCATTTCGCGATCCAGGTATCCACTCAATTTTAATGTTCAAGAAACTTAGTTCACTGGCCCACCTCGCGTAGATACCATCAAGATATGATGAATTCAGGAAGTAGGTAAGTTGATTATGATCCGTAAAGATATTACCTTGAATTGGCGATCTGAACATGTAGTCATATTTTCTGGAAAATTCTACAATCGCGCACAACTCTCTCTTGTAAGTCCCGTAATTTCGTTGGTATTTTGAAAATGTGATTGCATCATATAAAATAGGGACTTCAGTTATTTTACCGCCATTCATCCTGGACTGGGTTATAGCACAGCCGGCTCCGACTTTGCTTGTATACGAGTACATCACTGTTTGCTCTCCGATGTTCCAGCCATGCATCTCGATTGCACTGGGGCACTTTTCTTGCAAAATCTGGAAGGAGATTTGTTCAGCCTATCCCCACTGCTACTCAGATTTCTCCGTGAGTGTTGATAATGGGATTTTTATTTCCGCAAAATTTTTACCCAGCTACGACTCATGTTGATCACTCCTAGGAATGCACGTACTTCAGAAGGCGTAGTTGGTGTAGGCCAAATCCTTATCTTATCTTGTCTCTGCGGTGTCACACACGATGCCGCCACTTTTATGAAGCATTCCCAACGCAACAACTTCATCCATGAAGAGTTCCATCTTCTTAAATGATAGTTTTAACCTTGACCAATCCAAGTAAGGTGTCACGGGCTGCGCCTTTGTCTTAAATAACAGGGGTGTTAAAGACGATCGTACTAGCGCCTACAGGTACAAGTGCTTCCAAAATTAAAGAAGCCTACTCGAGTAAATTTCGCGAAATTAGGGGGTTATCAAAAACTCTAATCTGAGGTAGGCGAACAGCAATAACTAATACTTAAAGGTCTGCTTGTACGTTAGTTTGCTCTCATGTAGAAAATAGACAGTATTTCGGCCACTATCCTTTGTTCTACTGTGTTTTAGTGTTTGCCTTTCACAACGGGTTACACATGTAACGAGCCATTTGAGATGTTGCCTGTGAAGTATCACAGCGTAACATGCAAGACGAAAAATTATACTTTCCAACAAGTCTTTAGAATTCATACAGTTCGCTAGCAGTTGCTTTTCCAGGGTTCTTTCTCATATCTGCCCTGCAGCTAGGTGATAATGGGGCGGTAATTCTTTTATCGACCATTATCCCGAATTCCTGGAATGATCTTTCGAGGTACTGTTGTTGATCCAGAAAAACGCATCTGGTTGGTGAAGACCTCCGGATTCTCACACCAAGGAACCAGCTCGCGTCTCCAAGGTCATTTAGACCAACCTCGCTGTTAAGGGTCTGAGTAAGTGCTTGGAGTTTGTATTTGTCGGGTCCTATCAGTAGAAAGTCGTCTACGTATGAGGCCACGATAATTCCCATACTCTTGTTGCGATAGATGGCGTTATCGGATATTAACGGAGTGTATCCATATTTACTCATTATGCCTCTCACTTTTTCCTGCCAGCATGCACCGGACTACTTCAATCCGTATAGTGGTCTCTTCAATTCGATGATACTATTCTCCGAGTAGGAAAACTTATCTTTTGTTCCTAGATTCTGTTCGAAGAATTCCTTAAGTTGAGGAAATTGTTTCATAAAAATGGTTTCCTTCAAGTTCCCCGCGAGGTATGCTGATATGAAGTCAGCTTGTAACACATGCCAGTTCTTGAGAGCTGCTAGGGCCATGATAATCCTCCAACTTGCTGGCCTTGCAGTGGTGGATGATATTTCGTTGAAGTCAACTCCTTGCGTTTGGGTAAACCCCCTAGCAACGATTCTAGCTTTGAATTTGTCGAGTTTCATGTTTGACTTGTACTTCTTCAATACCCACTTCGACGTGACTAGGTGCTCTCTATCCTTGACGGATATTCTAGGTACAAATTTAAAAGTGCCGCAAGTCAAGCATTCATCAATCTCATGGTGAATTGCTTTGATCCACTTGTCTTTCTTGGGCCCTTTCAATGCTTCATTTACCGTTGGCTCATCCGCTGAAGAGGTTAGAATATAAGGCGGAATGTTGGGGACATTGACAAGGATCCAAAAAATCTCGTCCCCATCACTATGCAGTCGATTTTGTTGGTTTATTGCTTTTCGTATCATGCTGAAAGCGGGCATATTAAATACGGTCGTCGGATTTGTAACTAGGTCTCCAAAATTACGTCTTGTCACGGCATTGGTGAAATCGACAATCACAATTTTCTGCGCATCGGTGATTTCACCTAGAGCAGGCTGAAAAAGTTCATCGTCCACTTCCACGGGTGCTTTTAGGGCTGAAATACACTGATCTTCATATGGACGACCAATGGTACGCTTCGGTCAGCCTCATCCTTTTGCAACTATTTGTGGTGGTTCATGATTGTGCGGCACATTATAGTCCTCATTTCGAGCGTAGTCAGTCTTCCTTAACCTTAACCTATCCTGAACATGCTTTGGCAAAGATCTAACAATCTCTTTGGGATCAGCTGCCCAGCCAACACCGGGATGTACACTCTCATATGCTGTTACATGTGGTGAAATTAAGAATCTACCTCCGTCTAGTAACCAAACTAGTTTATTTTTCTCCCACGATATCCAAAGAATACACTACGAGTGCCGTTTGCATCTAGCTTCTTGCCAGTTATACGATGACTGGCACCCACATGGGTAATATACAGTGTTCAGGGAATCCAGAGATATCCAACGTCAATGTTCACTTTTTCCGAGTCAAACTGCGACCAATAAACCTCCCATGACGTCTTATGTCTCACAACTGAGCTTTGAGAGGTTAGGTTTAGTGTATAGCAAGTCATCTCTAACATGCAATTTCAAAATACGGAAGGAACTTTCATCTGGATGGTGCAACATCGAGCAGCATTTTGGACAAAGCGAATGCCTCTGTCTGACAACCCATTCTGGTACTGATTATTGGGCGCCGATATCACAACGTCGATTTCCTGGTCAGCAGCAAATTCTTGAAGGGTCGTTAGGCCCCAATCTCTACCACCATCAATGGTCAGCCTTCTAACTCTAAGCCCATGACGTTGCCTCAATTCAATATTAGCTATGGAGAGTATAGAATTCAGCTTGTCGGCGGCTTCACTCTTTTTCTTAAGAGCGCGAAAGATTCGATAACGTGACACATCTTCTGTGGTTAGGCGGAAATATCCATGCCCTTCTATTGAGGTTAGGTTTAGTGTTCCAACGTCACAATGCCATCCCTCACCCAAAATTTCATTCGTGGTTGACAATCGTTGGTGGCGTACTTCAACAATTTGCCCATATCACAAGCTTCGCATGGCAGTCGTTGAAGATTGGCTTCGTCTATGTCACGGTCTGAGCATTAGTACTTGGATAACTTAGTGGGCAGAGGTTGTTAATTGTCTATCTATGATAGATTAAATATACAGCCCTTTATGTATTCCCTCCTCTGCCTCGGACAACAATCTAGAACATTCTAATTGCATAATATTAGTCCTTGCCAGAAGGTTCTTTTTGTTGAGTGTTGTTCTCCTGAATCCCAAAAGGGTCTAACAAGTTTCTAGAACCTTCTGACCAGCTAAGCGAGCAGGCTACAGGGATAGGCTTACTAGCCGTCACATTTCCTTCTCTTCTCCTCTGACTATCATTAAATCAAGGTCCTAAGTTATTCATATATTTTGGTGGCTTCCTTTTTTTTGGCCTCCTTTTAAGGGTATGAGGTTCAGCCGGTCCCACAAATGCTCCTTTCATTTCGCTCTCAGGTCCATCGTTTAGATCTATTGAACCATAGGAAAGCTCAAATGATTCTAACGCTGCTGTGTCTAATATTTTCAATTGGCTCCCAAGTAGAGTCAGCCAAGCCCACACATTTTACAATTGCTTGTCTAAACTTCCCACGACCGCGACGCGCTGTTCTTGCTCGTAGTATTGATTCTACTTCGTACTCCGGTTCTCCAAGATCGTCTATGAGGAGCGAATTCTGTGCGTCATCACGCTTCTGACTGGGAAATGGGTCGTTTCCTGCTCTTTTCACCAATTCTACGTGAAACCTGTTATGGATATTGCCAGGAACGTTTTGTTCAACTGTTAGTGCATCCGGCACGTTTGTAACTTCATATTTGGCGTGCTGCCACGCCAACTTCTTGGATAATTGCGGAGTCCAAATATGTTGTAGATTAAGCCATACCTTATCACCTACTTGGAACCTTTCCAGTTGTCGACGGGACCTATTGGCATTTTCTTCTATACGTTGCTGCACCGATGCCATTGCAGCCTGCGCATAATCTTGTGCATCCTTTAGTCGTTGGATATAAGCTTGAGCGGCAAGCCTGCCTGGGTGTCGTGATAAACGATCTAACGGGGGTGTTGGTTCAGTAAGTGGGTCTAGGTCATAACCATTCCGAAGGAAAAAGGGACTGATATCTCCAATTGCCGAGCTAGGTCGTGCGTTTAGTGCCAACTGCGCTAAAGGAAGAAGCTCCATCCAATCATTCTGTGCATAACAAGTAAAAATCCTGTGGTACTTGTACAACTTCTGATTGGCTCTTTCGCTCGCGTTAGACTGTGGATGGTAAGCTGTAGTAAGTAGCTGATTAATACCAGCCAGTTGGCAAAAGGTTTTCCAGAAATGACTTAACCAGTCACTTCCTCTGTCGCTGGTTAGATATCTTGGAAATCCAAAGTAACGACAATATTTATCAATGAAAACTTTGGCACAAGTCTGTGCAGTCATACTTTCTGTCCCGAATAGAAACACATCTTTTGAAAGTCGATCTGTAATAACCATAATATTAGTACAACCCTGAGACAATGGTAAATCTGTCACAAAGTCTATCGTCAATTCTATGCCGATGTGCTCAGGGATCGGAAGAGATCGCAAAAAACCGGCTTTAGCCTCGCGCCATACTGTTGATCTTCCACAGATATCACAGTTTCTGATAAATCGGCGAACAGATTCTCTCAGCTTCGGCCAAAACCATCTTCTCAAGATCATGCCAACCATCGTATCCCTACCTGGGTCGCCTGCAAGATGACTGTCATGAATCCGTTGCATTATAGCTGTTCGCAACGGCTCGTAGTCAGGAACCCAAATTCGGTTCTCTCTACCCCGGAGAACACCATCCGCAGCAACCGAGCATTCGCCTATATTAGCTGAAATTTTGCTTGCTATATCGGGTGGGAAGCTACGTTCACCGGCGCGAACTGCATCACGTGCTCGACGCCAGCTTTTGTCTGACTCCACTCCTTCACCCCATAGCCTTGCTAACTCTTCTTCATCAAATAATTGTGCTGTGGCAGCCTGATCTTTTGCTGGTTGTGATGATTCACCTTCGCTAACCAAATTAATTGGCTGGAGGTGTATTGAGGGTAGTAATTGCATAATGCGCCCGGATTTTCGTTCGTCATCCAATCCGGTGGGTTTGTCTTGATCCCGACGCGACAGTGCGTCTGGTGTGACGGCTGATAAGCCGATATGTACCTGTAGCCTATGATGATTATCATAGGCGAACAGTGTATAGGATCAGCATAGGTGGGGCTCTATACAGCCCTGTTCTCTAATGCAATCTTCCCCGCTAGCGATCGGCAGAAGCACATATTTAGTTTAGCTCAAATGGAACATTCTCGAAGATTGATATCATCTAACTATCTATTGTGGAAGTCGAGAGAATGTTCGGGAATAGGTAGCCAGAAGAACAGATAGGAGGCAGGGCGTATAAGTAGTTGATGTCAGAGATAGTCGATTATTTCTCCTTTATAGATAAATATAAACTACATTAAAGCATATCGTCGCTCATGCACCAATTGCCGAACCGTGACATCTGGTCATTCACTAGCTCGACCTGGTCGCCGCTTAAGAAAAAAGTTAAATCATTGTCGAATATCATTATAGCGCACTTGACGTTCATTTAGAAGTCTTCTAGTAGTGAGATACTTCAGGTTTTCATTATCACTCAAGATTGTGAAAGGCTTAGCAACTGACGTTAACTCTGCCTGCCATTCTCGAAGACATGATACAATTGACAGCATCTCTCGGTCTTGGTTAGGATAATTGATTTCTGCGCTATTTAGTCGGCGAGAATAGTATGCTACTGGGCGTAACATCCCCTGATTATCAGCTTGGGAGAGACACCCACCCAATGCATATCCAGAACAATCAGCCTCCAATACAGTATCCCGATCAGGATCCTATTGAGCAAGTACTGGATAAGATGAAAATATCTTTTGGGGACGTTCAAAAGCATTGCTTTCGTCTTTCCCCCATCGCCAGGCTGAATCCTTTTTCGTTAATGCATTTAGCGGCGCTGTCAAATCAGAAAAATGGTTCACGAAACACCGGTAGAAATTCGCAAACCCTAAGAAAGATCGCACTCCTTTCACTGAGGTTGGCGCCTGCCATTCCATTGTCGCCTTTACCTTCCCCGGGTCGAGTGTAACACTTTCCCCAGCTTTGATGATGAACCCTAGATATTTAACCTCTTTACACAAGAAGTCACATTTGCTCAAGTCCAGATATAGGCCCGCCCTTCCAAGTTTGCTTAAAATACTCCGTACAGTTTTCCAATGATCATCTGAGCTACCACTTGTATACGCCAGCACATCATCTATGTAAACAGTGGCGTCTAAATCCAAATGTTCGCGCAATTACTCGTTGATATATCGTTGAAAAGATGCTGGAGCGTTTATCAACCCAAATGGCGTTACCAACCACTCGAAGAGTCCAAGTCGACAACGAAAAGCCGTCATCCACTCATCCCCCTCCCGAATACGAACGCGATAGAAGGCTGACTTTACATCTAGCTTTGTAAACCATTTAGCTTTTGATAACTGATGTAGTGTCTCCTTGGACAAAGGAATAGGATACCGATCAGGCACTGTCATAGCGTTCAATCCCCGATAATCAACACACAATCGTAAGCCTCCACTAGGTTTTTTTGCAAATAGTACTGGAGCAGCAGCTGAACTGCTCGGCCGAATCCATCCTTTCTTGAGCAGACCAGTCTAAGTTTTTCATAAAACAAGGAGCTTTTCTCGGGACATATTGTAAAGTGGTCCCCATGGAGGTGTTACTGGCTTTCCATCCTCTTGTGGTAAGTTAATCGCGAGATCAAGAGATCCTCGATGGGGGGGAAGATCATCGGCACCACTATCGTCGGCAAAAAGGTATGCAAAGTCCCTAACCCACGCCGGCAGATGACATCGGGCTTCCTCTAATGATACTCGAAGTTTTAGGCGTAATGCCTTGATAATATCTGCCAGTGACGCTTTACACGCTGGGACTTCTTTCATCATCATTGTCATGGCCTTTAAATTTATTATCCTAGGACGAGCAATTTTCCTGAGCACTTGACGCCAACGTTTGACGCTGTGCAATACTCTTCTGCTCTTTCGAAGCTCTAGTTTGCATTCCTGCGAATGAATAATAGCATCCTTGCCTCCAACCATTTTTTACCCAAAATTAATTGATAGGTGCTATGTGGAACCACGTACAGCCATAACTTAGGAGACACATACCCGTCTAAGTCGAGTGAGATGTGCGTTATATACCGAACCACTGTTACGGGATAGACCCGTGAAGTTTGTTCTGACTGCGCCAAAACTGTTGTGCTGGTGATGGTTGAGATTACGATGATAAGGGTAATCATCACTGGAACTGAAGGTAGAACTTTCTAGGCGATTCCAGAATGAGCAGGTAACTGACAGAACACTATTAACGCGGTGTTTCTAGATCATACTACCTGTTGGAAGATTCTCGAAGGATCCATGATGCTTAATTGGGAAATCAAAGCGATACTTTAACCATCTCATATATGTATATAAGATACCTCTTCTACCTCGTAAATCTATGTAGTTCTGAATATCAATAATATCAGCAGTTAATACTCACTCTACTCATCATCATTCCAAAACCTTGAGTCAATATATCCTCCGTAAGCTCTTACCTTTATAACAAAAACCCTATTATTTCCGCGAGGCTGAATATCCACGAGGCTGGTATTTCTGTGGCTGTGTTTCACGAGGCTGACACTCATGAGGCTACTCCTGTGGCAAGTACTTGTGACTGGTATTCGGTGGCTGGTACTACATGTACAAACTTTCAAAGCTGGGCAGAAAGATTGTGCCATTTCATGTCACAATAGTCGAGGAAGAATATGTATATAAAGATAGGAAGATGTGACTGTAAATTCTTTCGGTAGATTTTAATAATTATCTGATTTTATATTTGGACTTGCTCTGGTGTTTACCACTATCAATTGATCCCGCGACAACCACAAACGTATCTGTTGTTGAATTTTCTGCTGTCTGAAGGCAACGAGGCAAGATAGAAATGCGCGGCAGTTTGAGCTGAGTCGAGAGTGAGTCATCAATTATTCCTGAACAAAGACAACCATTATCTACCAATGCCTGGACCATAGTTTCATCATTAATTAAAGCATTGATTAAAAAAGGGCTAGTATTCATTAGACTCTCGACTCGCTACTGCACTACGCTCCCGAGCGCGGCTTAACTCAGGAGCATCTAGTTTTCCGAAATCTTTCTTCCAGCACTAAATTGTTCCCCTTTATCCGCCTCATAAAGCGACGCATCAATCGTTAAATAATTAACTGATGGTCCTATAGATGTGGGTTTGTGGGCCGGAGCAAGTCTACAAATTTTAGCAAAACAGCCTTTCTGCTCACAGCGATAACATCGACCCTCTCTTCGAAGCTTTTCAAGCTGTTCTGGCGACTTCCACTTTGCTCTAAGGCCCACCTTCAAAGTCTGGTTGAGAGTACCCTGAAGCATGGCAATTTTGGTCTCATCAGGCCAACCATCTCCGTTTGCCTATGTTAATTTGTTTGCCCACAATGGATAAAACGCACTCCACTTTTGTTTTCTTCCCATCTTCATTTCATTCAGTTCTTGCCTGGCCCTAACAACCCTCGTCACGTCCCAATTGTTTCGATCTAAAAAGGCAATAAAATCTTCAGGGCTCTCTGCTCCATTGGTCCCTCCCGACTCAAAGAACGCTGCGGCCTGTCGCTGAGCTTTGCCTTCCAAAGCTTCATAAATCATCAAGAATACCGCCGAATCTGTAGAGTCGAAGGTGTTCCAATCCAACTTCAAGGTCAAAAGAATGGCTCTCCGCCAAGTTGGGTAAGTCACTTTATCTCCACTGAAGGTTGGAAATGGTTTTGGCTTCAGCCCATCCCTAGATCGCGCCCGATTCTTTTTAATGATAACTTCGGGCATAGTATCTGATAGACTCGGAAGGACAGGAAATTCATCGAGTCGTTGGCGTAATTCTCTAATTTCATGAAGCAAGGTTTCTGTATCTATATGACTTTCTCCAGGCGTTGGTGACATCTTGCTTTCTCTCTCTGCCGTATTTGCTGGTCTATTGCTTATTCTGCCTGTCTGCCTGCCTGTCTGTCTGTCTGTCTGTCTGTCTGTCTGTCTGTCTGTCTGTCTGTCTGTCTGTCTGTCTGTCTGTCTGTCTGTCTGTCTGTCTGTCTGTCTGTCTGTCTGTCTGTCTGTCTGTCTGTCTGTCTGTCTGTCTGTCTGTCTGTCTG
>JAKRRZ010000802.1:0-16096 GCA_022627015.2 Podosphaera aphanis | reverse complement strand
TTTGAAGAAATCCAAATCTTTCTCCTTAGAGAGATCGAGAAGAGAAACCACTGTACCTATAGCTTTGAGCTTCTCTGCTCTACTAATTTGAGGTATTTCTTCGGCCACCTCTTCTTCTTCTTCTTCTCCTTCCTCTGGCTGTTGAACCATCTGAATAATTTGATCATCGTCCAATTCCTCAACTTGTCCCTGATCTTCTTCAATTGGATTAAGAAAGTTTGCAGTTGACATCGCGTTTTGAACACGTAATTGATAAAAGGAATCTCGGAGTTCTGACTCAATGGAAAGTTCATCAGCTTCTAAAATCTGGTTTGTGATGCTCTCTTTAAACAATGCAGTGTGTTTGAAACAGTTACTAATTGTCAGAGCAGTAATCTCTTTCCAAGCTACTAAGCACCACTTCATAGCTGTAAGCTGATCAAATTTTTAAAAATTGTCAAGGCCTTGATCAAATTTGTCTACAGCGCCTTGAAGATAGTAGCTTCTGTAACGTCTATTGTGTTAAGAATCAGCATGAAAGCCTCTAGCGTAAGGCTAGCGTCTTGGCACTTGTATATAGAGAAATCTAGTCTAGTATCCCATAATATAACAAAACTGAATTCTCTTTGACATATTGAATGCTGAAATTATGCCTGCATCTATAGGCTGGATCCGGGGTGTGGTGTTCGGGGGCGAGAATTGGATCTTGACGTTGGAAAGTTCAGGCCCATTTGAGATATGGGAGGGTGCATTATCAAGAAGAAGTAAAACATATCTCTGCTCCTTCTGTTGATTTTAATCAGTCAATTGTCTAGACCAACTGAGAGAAGACTGAATAATTTACCTTTATTTTCTCGTGGAACCTCATAAGCCATTCTTGAAAGAGTTCTCTTGTCATCCAGGCTTTTTTTTACTCCTATAGTAAAATCCAAGCTGTTTTCCAGACATTCGTTGGAAGCACCTGGGCTTTTCGAAGTGTCCTATGATCAATGGCCCCAGCTTGTCGGTTCCATCTGCATTACTTGTTAAACATAAGGTGATTCTGGTCTTATCCTTTTTGAGACCTTCGATTTGTCTCTGAGCAATCGTTTTGTCAGGGGACAAATTATAAAATAAACCTAAAAAGATGTTGGATTAATTACAGAATAATTATTAAGTATAAAGATATTTACCGGTTTCGTCCATATTATAGATATCACTTAGCTGATAGTCCCGAATAGTATTCTGTAATGTCGAAATAGCTTGTTCCATTCCTGCTCTTTCAGCCGATCCACTTTCTCCGTGAGACTTTATACATCTGAGTTGATTCCTTTGCTGAAATCTTTGCAGGCACCCTTTAGAGAACTCACGCTCTGTAATCCCCAGTTGCTCGCTGAATTTTTTTGCTTTAGCTTTGATTAGACTGCTTGTCACTGCCACCTTTCTTGATTCACACTGCAATACCCAGAATAACAAGGCTTCGTCTAATTGAGGATGCTGAGATATCCTAGGTCTTTTTGCAGAAAGACTTGTGGGTGTCATTTCCTCTAACTCCTGCTTTTTTTTCAGTATGTTTCCAATAGTGACAAGACTGACAGTCAGCCCGTATTGCTGCTGAACCCAAGCCGATAAGTCTTTTTTCTTGGGTGCAGGATTTAGGCTTTTTTGTCTACAGATTTCCAGTCTCTGGACATTGGTTAGTCTAGATTGATTCATGTTAAATAAAGTCAATTGTGAATAGATAGAATAAAGGTATCTCGTTAAATTTTATTGTATTTAACAGTAGTTTGTCTTCATTTTATTTATTTACATATGACTTGATTTTTCGTGGTTGTTACTATGGTAACTAAAAGTGGGTCACCTCACCTAACTTAATCCTCAGATAACTTTACTTTTTTGGTGCAACGGACCACTTAAGTTATCCGAGGTTTGACTGTACCAGAGTAAAAATATTTGTGCTTGGGAAGATGCCTGCATAATGGATATATATGGGTCGGATGGTGGTGTGGTACACCGTCCGGGCCATTCTCCCAAGAAGAGTCTGGATAGCCAAGGCACATGCCCCACTTGAGACAGGAGAAAGCTGGTTCGAATCCAGCAAGACCCTCACACCACATTTCTCGCCTGGTCAGGTATGTGACGATGTTGAAGTCACACAGGACAGCCATGGGTGGCTGAAATGCGTTCCTACGGCAGGCATATACGGTTGAGGGTAGAAAGGGCTGTAAGGCACCTGACTTCGAGTTATGTCTTCAAATAATGTTCGGTGTGGGTGCCCCTTATGTCATGTTGAAACATCGCTCCATGTACCTATCGCACCAGGGTCATTCGTGTTATAGCCTTAAAGCTGCATACACAAGAATGATTTAAAAAAAAAAAACAGTTCATTGAGGTTTAACATAATTTTATCGCCAAGAGAAAACTCCTTGTAGCTCTGTCCAGCATCTCCGAATTGGGTAAGGCGCGGTAAGGGTAAGGGAGTAAACGTAGTGGATCATGCCCAGATAAGGTAGGGAGTTTCGACAAAACCTACTTTAAGCCATGACGCTGATGCGACTTAACAATCTTTAGACCTGTAGGACAGTGAGGTTCAATAGCTTTTATCCCACTGGGACTGTACGTGTACAATTTTTTTTTTTTTAAATCATTCTTGTGTATGCAGCCTGAAGCTATGACACGTATGATTACGGAAGATGTGTTTCTCAAAGAATGACTCATTTTGACGTTCTGGAACACTCATACTCAGATTTCATTTGCAGATACCACTACGAGGATAATGTCTTGCGACATGTAACCTCTTCCGTGAATACCCACCACAGGGAAAAGCAGGAAAAACCATTGGTTATCTGAATATGCTTTCATCAAGCTATGAGAAAAACACCACCGCGAGAGAGTGTGGTTAACGGATCTTACTGGATTCGAACCAGCTTTCTCCTGTCTCGAGTGGGACATGTGTCCAAGCTGCCCAGGCTCTACTTGGGAGAACGGCCCGGACGGTGTACCACACCACCATCCGACCCTACGTGTACATTATTTACATGTAATCGTGGGGCAGCAAAATAACGATAAAAGTCATCTCACAAATCTACAGTTTCGACGATTACGTGATGGAATCCATCACTCTAGCTCGATTTAACATATCCCAATTTGTCTTCAAAGGAATGCAACATCTACTACAAAAACTTCATCAATGACGGAATTGTGTTCCGTTATGAGGGAGTAGTGCAATGTTCTAACTTTTGAGTCTTGATCTATGAATTCTGACGGTAAAGATGTATAGGGAGAAGAGAGAGAGATGTGTATGTTATAACGATATGCAATAGCTTTCCTAGTTATTTGCTTATCCTTCTATGAGGGTAAGATGTCCTACTTATATACAGAAGACAATCCTTGTCATATTCTTCTCTCAACTATCTTTAGGTACTGCACCAATCTACCACTGTCTAGTCAGTCAATTCATGACTACTACTTATTCTAGTACGACCAAGGGACTGTCCGTCTCACACGACTCGTGTCACCCGACTAGTATTATCCGACCTAATCTAGGCGACACAGACTACGCGACTCGGTCCTTATGCCTCGGCACATCCGTCCTCACTGATCAATCATATTCGCCTGTTCATGGACCCCGCTCAGCTATTATGTCGCTATTCGCAACAAATTGGCAACGGCACATTAAGGTCAAGAACAAGATCGGGAAGGACGTCTTTCACATCATCTCAGGACATTGAGATGGATGATAAGGTGTGATGATAAGACCATCAAAAAATCCATGACTACGAGATTTGCAAAAATTGAGAGCTGTCGCTAGAGTGCGATACGATATTCGAGGAGTCAGAAAGGACAGTTAATCAAAGATGCCTAAAAGTGGTGGTATAACATTAGAGAAAGCACCTTAACACCTCTTCTTTCTTTATATCTGCTTCACCGACGGCCCTTCGTGATAACTACCGATTGCGACACAGCTCCAACAAGACAATAATCCACATTGGAAGTAATCGCCCCAAGCTCGAAGAGATTATCCCCCTCACTCCAGGATGAAATATTACTACATAGCGAAACCTATTTTTTACCTGGATCGAACATTTATCCACCAAATCTCTGCGTTCTGGCAATGAGAGATTTTTATGAGTGAGACGTAACTGATTTTGCTGTTGCTCAAAACCTTTTGGCTATGTAAATAATACAAGGTCGGTATTAGCTTCATGAAAATCTTATTTAACATAAGACGAATCGTGGCATTAGATAATCTCATCGCCTAAATAGGATCCGAATTGTCATGAATATCCGCAGAGTAGAGTCTAGCAACGTTCTTATAAAAAGGGGTTGCTTCTGTTTCTGTGTACCAAAATGATGGCACCTAGGTTCGCATCGCAAATAAAATGCGGGTATAAGTCCATTTTCGAAACGCGTGATACATGGAGCAAAAGACACGACCGGGAAAGATTTTCACAATCAAGAATACTTGCTCATTAATTGCTCTCATGAAAAACTAGTCGTCTCATCAGTTTTATTTTATTCGTCTTCCGAACCAAGGCACAAGAGCAGCGAGCTATAGGGCCAATACCCCGTCGTGGGAAGTTCGGACCTCAACGCCTTGATTCTGTTGTAAACCAGATTATCTACTATCATTCCAGCAGATGAGGAAAATAGCTGCACCTCAGCTGTTCATGATGGGTGATAAATGCTACTATACATACAACTAACAAACTCCACCTGGAGCTGATAGTCTGAACCAAGATTAAATTGCCCTATATCATAAGCCGGGACAAACTTTGTCAATAACCTGTAACGTTTGACTGAAGTAGCTGTACATGTACTCAATTAATTCCCACATATGGCGCGCATAAATTCGGGAGTTTCAGAAGGATGAGGTACGAATACTAGCAGTTACGATGCCTACACACGTCAAATCTTGCAGCTTGATGTGGTAGATATTTCACATGACTAATGACGTACATATACAATGCGGGTGGGTGATGGAAGATAGTAATTCCGCAGATGCAAAAGCCAAAATCCATGGTCAATATCAGCCAGATTCTCACAAATCAGAGGGTTCGAGAATAATCACGAGGATCTCTGGCGTTCAAAGACTGACAAGCATTGATTGACCTGAAGAAAAACATGGACGTCAATTAGCGCTCATCAGTAGGCATTTCGAGGGAAAATGCAAGACATTTTGAAAAACGGCCCCCTTTTTAGCATCTAAAATAATTAAAGTTTACCCTTTAATCAATCATTGATCAGCGTTAAAATGGACTATCTAGTGAAGACTTAGACGAGCGACGACACGATTTTATAGAGGTCCGTGAATTATTAAGTTCGTTTCAATGCGTGAAACCTCCAAGACTTGGATAAAGATATAACGACCGACTGTTCGCCTCGAATCTTTTCCACCAAACCCGTCATTCTTTTCACTTCTCATCACCGTTTCCAGTTTATTGCATTACTGGAGTATATTCTGCAACCGATGTTTTGATTCAAGGCTGAGGATTTTCCGTGTTGAAACTGCTTGTGCTTACAACTGATTCGCAGTCAGCACTCAGTTTCATCTTATCATGGCTCAGAGCAAATTTTATACCCTTGTGGCCGTCCTGGCTCTTTCTTCAACGCCTGCAAATTCTCATGGTCACGATATGTCGAAAATAGTTACAGGAGAAATTATATCTACCGACCCCATCGTGAGTAGAGAGCACAAAGGTTGTGCTTTAACCAGCTAAGACTTTTAGGATTCGATATTATGGGTTCACATTCTTTTAATGACGTTATCTTTCGGTATAATATTTCCCACTGGTCTTGTTCTTGGTGTAAGTTGCACATGAGTTCCTTGGAATTTTCTAACTTGATGTCTTTATAGATGGTTCGGAATCGATGGCATGTACCTACTCAAGTCGTCGGCACCACTATTGCAGTGCCGGCATATTTTCTCGGCCATATGCACAAAGGGAGAATATTTACGGCG
The DNA here is from genome assembly GCA_022627015.2 of Podosphaera aphanis. NCBI lineage: Eukaryota > Fungi > Ascomycota > Leotiomycetes > Helotiales > Erysiphaceae > Podosphaera > Podosphaera aphanis. Next base: position 10,176 of record JAKRRZ010000802.1, on the reverse strand, counting down.
AATATCCATAGCGTCTTCGCAAACTGGCTGATGCTTATACTCGTCGTTCAGATTGCCTTAGGAACCTACTTGAGATTGCATCTTACTAGAGGAATCCACTCCAAAATCCGGAGAACTACCACTCTAGCACATGGCACCATCGGCAAAATAATGCCTCTAGTCGCTTGGACCCAAATGCTTTTTGGCGGAATAACTGCGTTGGGATTTTGCAGAAAGGACCATTTTGGTCAATGTCTCGCTCACTTTATAATGGGAAGCGCATTCATTGGATACGGAATTTTCATGACCATAATAATGTTGGGAGGCCAATTCTGGTTACAAAGACGTCGTAGATCCCCAGAGTTCTTTGATTCTGTAATGATTGCCTCTTGGGGTTGTGTAAATACGTTCACTGAACATCGATGGGGAGAGCCCTGGTCTGGGAATGATATACAACACACCAGCATGGGTATAATCTGGTGGACTGCTGGGCTAGTTGGAATTTGGCTAAGTAGGAAGAGAAGCGGTGCGCCAAAAAGGAATGTCATTCCTGGATTCGTGATCTTCATCACTGGATGGGCAATGTCGGCGCATCCTCAGCATTTGCCTCTTAGCACTATGATACATACCGTGTTTGGCTACACGTTAATGGCTGCTGGATTGACTAGGATCATTGAGGTTTCTTTTGTTCTCAGGGATCAAAATACAGTCTCAGAAGAGGGTGATGCAAATAGCTTTCAGTTTATACCCCCCTTTGTAAGTTTACCAAATCTTTTACACAAAAATCTAACCATCTTTAAGTTACTAATCGCTTCGGGATTTATTTTTATGAGTGCGACAGAGGAACAAATGAAACTTGCATCAGATGCGGGTATTACTCACGTCTCATATGTGCTTGTTTTATTTAGCTTTGCATCAATAATGTTTCTTTTCGTCAACTTACTTATCCACCTTTACGGTGTCTTATCAGTATCTTCTGAAAACAATCAGTCATCCAATCTAGAGAATCATCCAGCAAAAGCTAGAGGTCACATACGTGATGCTGAAGAATTTGAATTAGAAGATCTAATGGATGAATACGATGTCCCCGACAGTCCAAGCACATTGGGAAAAAACGAACAAGGCTTGGCTCATTAAACAAAAATAACAGAACTTTTAATGGAGTTTTTAAAGATCTTTTTAATTTCAATTAATCAGCTATCATGGCGAGAGCTGAAAGTCACTCAAAATTTCTGATGAGGAGAAAATCAATGGAATTGTGATGATCTAATATGGGCATCCTAAAATAGATATCATGTTTTAAGAGAAGAACGGTGTCATCTAAAAATTCCGAAAAATGATAGATGGTTAAAACTAGACGGCATGAGAGAATGGCGTTGGATCACTGTGTGCCTTACACCTTTTGTTCCACCCAGCCTTGAATGTCAGTCTCACAAGAGTACGGATCACGCTGGTCAGACTTGGGAAGAGATCACCGAGAATGTTCACCGACCAAATGAATAGAGGCTAATGAATTGAAATCAGACCTCAAGTATACAGATTACAACACACAGAGCAGACAAAGGAGAAGTGCATGGGCTGATCGGACGCGGTAGTGGGGGCTGTTTTCATAACACGTCTGTTGCAGGCAGTCAAGAACTAGATAGCAGATGACGTAGAATTGAACGTAGCAGTTACATTTACTGAGACCCTTCCACGCGTAGGCATGCCCCATATCAGGCCTCAAACTAGGATACCTCGGCCTTGCGCGCGCGGCACTAGACGCCCGGACTGACACCTGAAGTCCTGGTCTCGGACCGTCTGACTCGGCATGGCATGGCATGCGACGTTGAGAGCAGTATTTCCCGTCTCCCCGCCTCCCGAGCTCAGTCCCGAACGTATCCAGCCAACCGCGGTCCGCGCCACCGGCCTGAGTCGTCCCTGCTCCGGTGCAGCGAGTGGAAGGTCGGAGGCAGTTTAATCACTTTGATCGAACGGTGGGTGGATTGATGGGAAGCGGTTCGAGCTTGGTGCGTAGCTGATTTTCGTGTATACATATGCTCGCCGTCCGTCATGTGAGGAAGGCGGAAGACCGGCGGAGGAAGACAAGATGGTCTGTGTAAACGCAAGCTCACGATGACGAGATGTGAATCAGAAGGATAAAGTATTCATTGAGGCCAGGACGCCCAAAACGCCGGGCCCAACATCTGATTACACCAGCTACTAAAGTGAAAAATTCCAAAGACCAGCGAAATGAGTCCGATACGATGAGATACAATACAATCCAATCCGATCCAATTCACCAGGAGCCACTAATATAGCTTGCGAGAGAAGCCGGATAAAAAAAAACTGAATAGTTTATTACTGTGCAACAGATCGTACATATCGGCCAACGACTATACAATGGTCTCGTTCGAAAGGTTCTAAGGTAAATTGTTAGCTTGTATTTCATTCGAGGTTAAAGACACGAGACATACCTAGTGTCAACTGCTCTAATGGCTTTATCCTTTCTTCCCTTAACTTTTGAACTTCCCGAGCAAAAACAGCCTCAGGTGCCGCAGTACTGTCAATACAATTGGCTTTGATAGAGACAACTATTCCACCTCCAACCTTTAAGAATAAATGAGCGTTCAATCCGACAATTCTGGCTTGATCGGGTTGAGCGACATCTGCAAAAATGACGTCCACCATAGAGACCAACATTCGGTATCTGAGAGGGTGACGGGCATCTTCGATAATAGGAATCACGTTTGTGCGATGAGTGGCCATATTTATCAGATCTCGTCCAGAGCGATGAGAAAATTCAACAGCAAAAACAGTTCCAGTCGGACCGACGATATCGGCAACATGCGACACGGAAGTCCCCGATGCTGAACCAAGGTATAAAACTTTTGCGCCGGGCTTGATGAAAATCTCGTCGAGACCACCCAGCACACCAGCAGCTAACTTACTACGGAACGGGTTCCACACCCGGTACTCGGTTTTTGTAACTGATGGTGTGCCGTCTTCGTTAGCAGGGCCGCTATTTTCAACGCTGATGCGCTTTTCTCCGTACACCGAAACTCCTGGTGAGATATTCTTGGTGACTAACATATCTTCTTTGCCGCGTGCGACAAAGATGCCTGGATGACGATGAGGTTCCTAGAGAGTTAGAGCGAGTGTTGACATAGAGTCCATATAATGCATACCACAATAGTTTTCGCTCCTCCTTTAGCTCCACCACCTCCACGTCCCCTTGGTGCACCACGGCCTCGTGATCCACCTCTCCCTCCACGACCACCTCTACTATCTCCACGGCCTCCTGGAGACTCAGTCAGTCGTTAAAATTCATGAGTAGTCGAAGTCATTGCTGAAATGGGCTCTTGAGGATAATATTGATGAAAATTTGAGACTGACCTCTTCCTCCACCTCTAGAGAACCCTCCTCGTCCACCCCTATCTCCCCCACCTCTTGAAAATCCCCCTCGACCGCCACGATCACCACCACCACGTCCACCTCGGGGGGTGTATGCCATTTTATGCGTTGAGTCGGGCGAATTGTTGGCGTGGAGAGGAAGAATGTGCGGGTAAGATGTAAAATTGAAAATTTAGACCTCTTTGGCTAGCCGGCCCAGCAACAGCCAATTAAAACTTACTAAGGCAGTTTTGTGATACTACAGTCACATGACAGCAAGAGATGAAGGAATTATTGGTCGCAACCAGAACTTGATTGTCACAACACATGGACTGACTCACTTTGCCAGTATTAACTCTCAATTCTGCGCACACTTACGTTCATTCATCCTTCAGACATAACCCGTCGAGACTTAGATTTAAATTTAAGTGTTGAAATGTGCCCCATCAATCTACGCAGTTGATCTTACCATTCTACTTGTCTATCGCCGTACCTGGGTGACTGGCGTGCCATCAAACTGCAATGATGTGCCCCAAATTCGAAGTCTCAATGATAACGACGATGCCGATGTTTCTGAAAAAAGATGGAGCCCTCTACCTCAAGCTTTGCTCTTAGACGCCATGATCAAGGTATTGTCGATCGGAACAACGACAGCATCACCTTATCTGCATTTGACCCTTCACTTCTCGCCATTCAGAGCCCAAAGGATGATTATTGATAGGTCTCCTCATGCGGAGATCTGGAAACCATGATGCGACGGCTCAAGCCAAGGGCTCCATACCGTCCTCGCATGAGATGTCGCTTCGCGCTAGCATCTAGTCGCACCATCTTCCGCCATGATGCGCTCTACCAGCTCGCCCCCGCGCTCCAGAATCAACCTCCACCATTCCTGCCCTCGATCAGTAATTCGTGGCCAAAGGGCAGCGACGGGTGAAAGCATCCGGCCCAGTCGAGTCCGTGCACCTCAATTCTGTAAGCAGATGGATGGCAAGAAACATGACAGGGGATACTACTTTCTCTCAGATGACAGCCGCAACTGTCAACGATGGTGTGGTTGTTTCTGAATTCTCGCACAGCGCTCTTGAGTATGTGAGGCAACACATGTCTACATGTGCTGCATATGACGCATACGAAGAGTTTACCCAAGAGAGTTCTGAGACTACCAAGTTGTGCAAGGAGCGCACACAGCAGCACTGATATGTCTTCGCTGAATAGATTTTAAAATCTCTCACGTTGGTTTCTGGGACACAAGGCATGCTTCGTTCACTCGCTTCCCTCTCATTATATTCTTAATGAACTCGCATTTGGCCTTGGGATTCATAGATCCTATCACACTAGACATAGGGTTGCTGCTTTCAGGCTATACTGCAGACGGGTCCCAGTTCAATTCAGTGTCACTTCCCGGTCTCAAGACAGGGAACATGAGGGGCTTGAGTATGTCTATTTGCTGAGGCGACAGTAGGCACTCTATGTAGCAAAGGCGCTGCACCACTCTTGTGACAGATTCCATTATTGGTCGGGTTACAGGTGTCGATAGCTCTACTAGTCTCGACTCCGAAAGGGAAGTCACGCCAGAAGGATCCTTGGATGCTATAAGTGGGAGTATAGACTCGTATGCAGTCGCGAACTTGTTGACATCTGGTGTGTCTATTTCGCTTTTGAATTCCACTGCTGGTATATAACATCTCATTATGGAGCTATCTCTGACGCAATAGTCTAGAGTACTAAAGTTAGCATCTACGCTGTCGGGATAATATATGCCAGCATTTTCCATCCGCAGCCTCACCAGCTCTATTAGGTGCGCTATTATACAGGTACATATCTTGCATCTACCAGTTAGCTGGAATACTTGGTAATGCCAACTCTTGGAGTCTCCTGTGGTGCTGGACCTAAAGATACTGCTCTCTACGGGAACGTAATGGGGCATGTCTACCGCTGCGTTGTGTTGCGACGACAGTATTGTGTTTTGTGTCTCCATGAGCTCACATAACCTCTCTATCATCTGGTTACTTTTCGAAAGACTGGCTTCGACCCTAGATACTCTGCCGTCTAGTCTGGCTATTGCATCTGCTACTGGCTTCGACTCTGCATTTATAGATGCCAATAGCATGTTGTTTGTAGAAGTTCCCATTTCTTTTATTGTAAGTTGTGCCGCGTGTCAGATAAAGTGCTTATCATACTGCGACGTTACCTAGGAGGTATCCAAAGCAGCGTGTGGAGGCCGTCAGTGCGACCCTATAGGTACATTTTGGTGTACAACATTGTGCAAGCAATGCCACATTGAACGGACTACTCTCGGAACAGGTTACGCTCACTATATAGGCTGTAGAGAACGGATGCTTGCAGCAATGTCGGCAGAGCCAAGAAATGATGCAATCCGCTCTTTAGTAAACTCAGAGGTACTGTCACGTGCCTATAGCACTGAGAATACCGCGCCTAGATTGGAGTGTTGGGTTCCCGGTAAGAATCCGAGATTCGTAGAAAATTACGAAGTTGGTGGAAGTTTCTTTCAGTGTCTGATTGTGATGTTCATTAAAACTTCAGCAACGAAATTGTTGCACATAATCACTCTAGAAATGGACAAGTTCTCAGCAGAGAGACTAGTGTACGATGGGTCCGATTCATCTGACGATAGGGTAGTCACAGGCGCAGTGCATTCTAAACTCAAGCTAGGGAACATACTCAAAATACCAGTCAGGACTATGCACGAATATAAGACAGGCTGCAAGCTTCATGACAATTGCTTGTGGCACATGATGAAAACTGATTCAGGTATACTCATTCCCATACCATCGATTTCGATCCACAATATAAACATATCAAATGCAGCATACAAAGCAGTGGAGGTGGCTCTTCAGAACCCGCGGGTGTTTGGAAGGATCAGGTTCTCGCAGATACTAAAGGATTCCATGAAGAAAAAGACAGGCATAATGAGAAGAGGTATACTCAACTGTCATATAGACGGCAGTTAACGCATGGTGATTACTCCACAATGGGAGTTTTCTCGCAATGAGAAAGCAGTACCGCACTACTTGAAGGACAAGTGGCGCGTATATCGCTTAGACAAAACCACCAACAGATACAGATCCATGCCAGTAAAGGATGGAGACTTCGCTGTAGTGGTGAGACCGCCTTCGTTATCTGCCAGATCGGTACAGCCTATGGTAGTGAGGTACTGGAGTCAAACCTGTATAGGAATCAATCCTAAGATCGTCAAGGCGTTTGATAGCGACTACGATGGAGACGAAATGCATGTTAACCCTGTGTTTTCCGTAGGTGCGGTGGAGGAGTGTAGCATGTGGCATAGCACACCCAATGAAGTTATGGACAAGGCACATGCGTTTTACTCATCTTGTAGTCTGTATACTCCCTGCAAAACTTCGGGCGACTATATGGCGCACACCACAATGTCGTTTCCTCAAATGGTGCAGCTGTGCGAAGAAGGCCATGCAGAGTCCTGTAGTGCATCTAGCGCCGCTGTGTGCAGATGCCTTACCTCTGTTAAAATCTATGGCGTCCCACAATGCCGTTCTAGGAGGTTTTAAAGCCACTGCATACTTCTACCCTGTCGTACGTATCACAGGAGCCCCATGGGATTTCTACTGTGATGGGAGCAGCTCCAATTCAGAACATTTCATTGCTATACTCAATCAACTTACAATGTACAATGTCGCAGAGGATGTCTCCTCTGAAGATAGAAAGAGAGTAGTATGTATGACTGGCAACGTGAATGGATCCCCCAACGCCATGATAATCAGAGTGTATGTTGGTACAGAGCACCCTCTTGCGAGTATTTTGGATCTGCCCACGAGCTACCAACAATCTGCAGTAACTGCTTATGGAGCCATTTGTTTTTGGCCTCGTCTTAATGCAAAGGGGCAGTTTAGACAGTTTGCGTCCAACTTCGGAGGCAGGTCATTCCCACGCATCAGGACTAGGGCCAGGATTCAGCTTCGAGGCATGGTCCGAGGCATGGTTCGAGTCACCCCACGAACAGAATCCTCTCGACCCTCAGTGTACTCTACGCGCGACAAGAAGAATGAACTGGTAATACTCGAGATTAGACTCATTATAGACAACTCGATCTTCGATCTCAATGCAGGTACACTAGGCGAAGTTGTATATGCAGTATGCACCAATTCCACTATGTTTTTGGGATCGACAGCGGGGATGCAGTAGATCACATGATTTAACGTCCCTTAATACGGGTACAAAAATTCACACACACGTGATATATGCCTGTTCGCTCTGATCTAATGTAAAATTGTGCCAATTCACAATTATCTTCATAGCTGGCAAAGTCGAACTCTTCACCTTCACGCGGTGCCGGCTGTAAACGCTCAGTCTGTTCGCATATCTGGGATAGCCAAGAAGAGTCGCAATCTTTCCCTTTAGGATCCCCATTCATCCACGCGGGTCTCGGTCGGCTTCATTTCATCGTCACCATCCCCAGCACCCTTTCAACGAAGAACTCCCCCGACTGTCTCAGAGAGGTAGGGCGAAGGGCTCTACTGATCAAAATCATCTAAGTGATGGCAACATCACATAAAATAGGCTGTTGGCACAAGTGGTGAGGTGCTGGTTGGGCTTTCTAGGAGCGGTAGGTTTGACTCCTACATGGCTTATTTTAGATGACTGCGGCTGCTCGTCGAAAATGAGTACGAGGGGAATGGCTGAGGTTTTCCTACTGAGGTTTTTCCCACTGGGTTTCCCTTTAGGTTTTCCTCCTACCCATTCGACCCGATGTAACTAGCTGGCTCAAACGTCGGTATTGGGAAAAGTCGGGCACCGGATGGGCACTGCTGTAGCTTGGAGGATCATGTATTCTAGATATCCTTCATACGTCCTATATCCCTACGGGATGGCGGCCTGGCCCACAACAGACGATAAATAATACACACACACACACACACAATTATCTTCATGCAAGGTTTTATAAAATTTCATCCAAATCTCAATCAAAAAGTCTGATTTAAATTCTCGAATTAAATTTTCAAGATAACATCTCTTTAGTTGGCACTAACGGAAATTTTTGTCTTAGTAACTGTTTGATTTTTAGTGAAATGCTTTTGTACTATATAACAACTAAACATCTAAATACATTTCCAAAAAATATATCCAAAACTAACAATAAGGGATTAACTATAACGCTGATATTACATCGGTAAAGAGAATTTTCTAGGAGTCCAAGTATGTGGCATTGTACGAGAACTCTCAAGCTCCTTGATTTCATCGTGGAGTTTGATTATCCCTGCAACGTCTTCCAGGCATTTTGCGACAAATCTCATGTTACCGTGAGCATACTGATTATCAAATTTGTCTATTAGCCACTGAATTTTTTCTTCACCTCCCTGCCAATCAGGGGTCATCGGAGCTTCATCTTCCAGAGAAACAAGTTGATCCTCATCATAAAATACTTGAGGGAGTTTACAAGCTCCGAAATCTGAGTGTTCAACTAGGTCGGTAGAGACGGAATTGCTTACAGGCCAAAATTTCTGGTCGACGGGCTAGCTGTGTCTCGACCCAGAATGGGCAAGACCTCCGGCGTTGGACTCTACCGAAAACTTGACTGGGTCCTGGAAGTCTTCGAAACAATAAACAACATGTTTACAGATAAGAAATCGGCTCATGAGAAAAGCGTCACATGCACACGTCCATCTAGCTGGATCTGAAGGGAAATTTAGCAAGTCCTGTGCATCAGTGTTTGGGCTTTTGCATATTTTCCAATCCGGTTTAAATTTTTTTCGCCAGCTGGCAACGGCTTTCCTCCTATTCCCAGTTTGTATAGCCTGCATTCGGTCGATCCCTTGCGGAATTCATTGAGAAATGAAGATCCAAATTACCACATCAATACGTGAGCGGGCAAAGCTGTGGAGGTAATCATGTTTGATGTTTTCGCCCGTGTGATTCAACGATCATCGTCGTCTTCAAAACAGGAATTTGTTGGGAGTCGTGAGAGCGTGCCCACAGTTTCCACTGACCAACATGGTACCAGTTCACGAATAGATACGCCCAGAGCTTGTAAAGGCCCTTTGTGTAACACCGATTATACATCTCAGTTGCGCATTCGCTATGTATGGTGCGGGCTGTACGCAGGATGCCGTTGCGATCAGGTATCAAAGGGTGAGCATTGAAGTGCCGGCTGAACATCTCTAAGACAGTTTTCTGATCTTCTGGGCTAGAATGTTCTTGAAGACGATCTTCTTGGACTTACACTGACAGAAACCAAACCTGCACCTAATGTTAGACGTAGATAAATGGAAAATGTATATGCACCATACACATGATTACTGTCAGGACGCTTGACTGGAATGGAACCCCAACAAATCTCGAGACTAGGAATTATAACCTGGGCATCACCGGGAGAATATTGCAATAGAGAGTTCGCATTGGATTTTTTTAATTTCATTTCTACGGCACGTTTCGCATGCCAACAACAAAGCTGAAATCTGGCTGACGGCCAGACCTGCTCAAGCGCATTGATTTCAGGTTCATCTTTGTCGCAGTCGACAAAAGAAGGATTGACCCCCAAATTATCTAGGACTCTGAGAAGCTGGTATATAACTTGCGTCACGGTTCCAGGCGAGGAAGTTCCGAATGAATTATTTTTTTCGACGAAAAGGTAAGCCATTGGAGCCCCAGTTCCATCAAGCTCAGAAAGTGCGGCGTATAACTCAATGTTGATTTGTGTCCGTGAATAACAGCAATTGTAGTTAATATTGGCTATGTCGTATTCAGTGGCTGGCATACAGTCCTACCTATGACGATCCTTGAGAGGATCGTCATGACAATACTAAAGCCAACTATCACAGATAAGACATGATT
>JAKRRZ010000801.1:0-16107 GCA_022627015.2 Podosphaera aphanis | reverse complement strand
TACTTATTGTCACGGTCTTCTATTAAATCAATCAAGCTCATTACATAACTTATATCTGAAATTACTTATAAGAGAAGTCTGGAACTACTCTATATTTTCCTCACCTAATATTCACACGTTCTAATAAGTAGTCTAGATAGGAACATGATAGGCATGACTGACTTTTGAGTTGGTGGGTCTATGGTAGAATGATAGATCATAGCGCCCATGCCTACGCCTGACGCATCAAGGTCCGCATATAGTTGTTGCGTCGGGTTAAAATGTACCAAGATGGATGCTGTGCGAAAAGATTCCTGAAGAATAGCAAAAGATTGGTGTTCCGTTAAAGTTACCTCGAGAATTTTCATCTTTGCTGCCTTGGTCTTTCTATTTTTGCCCGCATGGTTGTTTGCTCTAAGCTCCGTATTCAACCGAATTTTCCGTGCTTGCAGTGGTGCAGCTTCTTTAGCGTAGTTCTCAATATATTGGCGTAACCAACTCGTGAGACCAAGGTAATATTCTAATTGCTTTAATGTAGCTGAGAAGCGTAAACTAAGAGTCGCACGAAGTTTATCTTCGGCTGATGCCAGGCCTAATGCATCTACCTTTTGACCTAATAAAGCAACTGATGGGTAGTTGAGGAAACACTTCTTTGGACTGAGGTGTATATTGTGATTTGTAAGCTTTTGAAAAACCGATCGTAGATCACGCAGATGGTCTGCAAAGGTTCGCGAAAAAATAACGATATCATCGATATATGCTCTTTCCTGGCGCAGAATTGTGTCGATTATACGTTGTACGTAAGCTGGAGAGTTTCTAAATCCCATAACTGCGCAGTTGAACGTTTCTTGTCCTCTGTGCGACGCGACTGTCAGTTTATGCTGGTCGTTATGGGCCACTTTCCATTGGTAGAAAAATGATGCACAGTCGATAGTCGAGATAAAATTGCAACCTGCTACTGCAGCAATAATATCGGCCTGCGTGGGAATTGGGTATGCATCAGGTAGCGTTATTTTATTGAGAGCTCTTATATCAACCACGACACGCCCCTTTCTCTGTACCAATCCCTTGGTGTCTATGGTTCTTTTCCAGATAACAAAGCAAGGAAAAGAAAATGGCGTAACTTTCGTGGTCTATTGCAGTCGGCCTTGGGCGTGCAGGTCGTCGAATGTCTTATCTATTAGTTTTCGATCTTCGGTTCCCGCAGTATAGACGTGCGCATGCCCAGCTTTATATTTTGTCTGCCAATCTATTACTAGATCGATACTCATTTCTTCTCCGTTAGGTGTTTTGGCAAATGTTTTCCGATCCTTCCACAAGTATTCGAAGTCATTTACGAGGGCTCTAAGCTTGGCAGACTGGAAGCTGTCTCCAAAGATTGTTACCCCATTTTGGCAAACAGATTCAATTTGTTGAGGTGCTTCAGAGGAAGAATCTCTTCCTGCCACCACTGCAGCCGCTAACAACCCTTTATACATTAACCTTGACCATACCTTGTGCTTAGGGGGTTGTGCAAGTAAAAAATAAACTTCCTCTTCCATAACATTGCACATAGCATCCTCGTCCGCTTCTATTACTTGCCCTAAATTTATGTGTTTACCGATAGTGACTGCATTATTAGAGGTATTTTGAACTAAAATTGATGAAAACTGCTTTGATACTAGCGCTAGAAACGTTGTTAGGACTTCAAGCTGTTTAGGCTCGAAAATCATGTCATGATCTCCTAGCTTAAGTTGCTCACCATTCGATGTTGCGACATTTACAAATGCTCGTGAATGTGGTTTAACTATTGTTGCTTCATTTGCGAATACTGAGAGTTCGCTACGTGGCGCGTGAGACTTGGTACTTAATGGAATTTTCAATCCATGACATTTAGGCAACGTTAGCAGCTGCGCGTCAAGATCTATGAGCCACCCTTCTGGTTCTGCAATGTCAATTCCTAGCAGCGCATTTGCGGCAAGGCCATTTACTATATGTATTTCCCTTTGGAAATGAGCCATTACATTATCTGTCAACTTCAGATAGAAATCGAGCATGACGAATTCTGACGCGTCATGTAGTTCACCGCCGACGCCTTTGATCTTCATTTGTTTCCTCATTTTATGCACAGTGATGGTAGGAGCTTGCCGTCGCAGAAAATTTCGATCGATCAAGGACATGGTACAACCCGTGTCCAGACATACAGTTGCGAGCTCATTATGAGGGCTTGAGATCGTCATCTGCAAGTGAGCATAGCGCCGACCTTGAAATGCATATCCTGGTACTGCGTTCGATGTAGGTGCCGTGGATGATATGATGGTCAGTTGATTTTTTGACTCAGGCACGGGGATTTCTGGGACGGCCAGTTTCTTATCTTGCTCACGTTTTCTAAGTATAGCCCGATGGCTTGGATGTACATTTTTCAGGTGCACATGAAGGCGGTTGTTAGAGATAAATGTTTCTTTGCAAATTTGACAAGAATGAGATTATGTTGGGGAGGGCTGTTTTTGCGACTCGGGTGGGACTTTATTTTGGGGTTGAAGCTTGCTAGAAGACTGAGGTCTCACGACATTAGGTCGGATGTCACGTTTTCGAGGGACTACAAGATAGTGTTCAACAACGTCAATTTCATTAACCTCTATCTCGCTTCCTTCATCCTCGGTCTCGTTCTCCATGCTCTGCAGATAGGCATCATCATATGCGCGTTTTTCTGCAGGTTCGTCACGTCCATGGTTTTCAATTTCATCTAGCTCACGATTTACTTCGGTATTGAAGACTTGTTGTGGCTCACGCCTACTGTCCCGTCCATGATGACCAGAGTTTCGAAAGTTTCTTGGCTGATATCTAGGCGACTCTTTCTTAGCTTCCTGACGCCGATCGAGGCTGAACCTTTGCTCAAGCCTGTTCTGATTAGGTTCGGGGTCATTCGTTGAGGATCGCGGGTGATCCATGATGGGCCTGTTTTGAGCTAGTGGATGTCTACGCCAATTTTGATAGTGTCGTCCCGCGGTTAGATTCTGACTAGGTATAGTAGGACGGTACGTCTGAGGTTGATAAATATCATACCACGTGGACTTGATTAATGAGAGCGACTGAATAAACGATGTCAAAGTCGTTGTTTTAGTCGGAACAGGGATATGAATCCGGAGACGACCATCAAGCAGTTAGTGGGCGAGGAGCAGTTGTCCGTACACCGCTGGTGCCGTGTTCGAAGCAGTACCGTAAAGTATGACCTTCTGCACAAAGGCTTCTTGATCTTGTCGGGCACGGGCTTCTTCGATGCCATATTCTAGAGAACGTAGTTCTTTGAGGGCGTCTCCTGGGGGCATTCGGAAACGTCTTTCGAGTTCGTCACACCATAGCTCGTGGGACGCTTTGAGCCCAGCACGCGTCGTCGCAGTGATCTCATTTGTGTACCACATCTCTGCCTTACCCTTAAGACATTGGTCGAGCTTTCGCGCGACATTTATTGAAGACCACGGATGCGAATCGCCTTGCACTACCTTAGCTTTAATTCGTGCTGTGAACCTATAGACATTGTGATATAAGGTTTTTCCATCTATGAATTCTACATATTCCTTAGCTAGGTTATCAGGATCGAAATATCCTAGCTCTTGTGCACGCCATTGAGGCCCATCGTGGTTATTTACACTTAATTTCAGGAATTTTTGCATTAATTGAGCCATCTGCTCCGTCGACATGGTAATAGACGAAGGCTCATTATTAGTGGCCATGGGTTCTTTCGGAGAATTAATCACGGATGGTTCAGTTGAGAGTGCACCTTTTGGTTCTACTGGTTTGTTTGAGTAGGTGTCCACAGGTGTTGTTAGTATGTTCGATTTTAAAAATTCTAAGTTATCAACGAGCAGTTATGCTGAATGAGCTGCTCGTGAATAGTCGTTCCTCCAGTTTGTTGGTGGTTCGCTTGGCAGATCTACGGCTAATTTTTCGGTAGAAAGATTATCGAGAATCCAATGGATGGCTGCTTGATGGCTTACAGTCAGACGCTGCCGTGAATTGGGGAACTGATTCTGAAGTAGTTGTAGACCTGTTGCAATTTTAAGCGCTTCTTCGACTGTGAACTTATTGTCCTTCATCTAAAAGGGCCTATGTCCAGAGAATTCACGGTACGGCTCAGACAATCCTGGTGCTTTCGCTGGTGGTGTTTCAATGCAGATAATGCTACCTACCATTTGTCAGCACCGGGACTTCAGGTAGGAGATATGAATATAATATGTAGATGTTAATTAGAATACCCTCTGACAGGCAACGCGTGCCGCAACATAAAACTACTAGCGCGACTATTAACCGAGAAGATACGCTATACTACACGCTAACACTCTAGATCCCAAAGTCTAATTGTTCGGTTGGTCACAGCCCCACCTCACCTAATCGCTTCGCTATTAGGTGAGGTGGGGCTGTGACCAACCGAACAATTAAACCTAAACTGGCCGAGAAATAAGTACCCGACCTTATAGAAAATTTGAAGTCGCACCAAGAAGGCGCAGAACCAGTAGAAAATTTACCCAATAATCAAAGATAACAGAGCTCGTCTGTGTAATGGAAGCCCCATCCTGCATTCAATGGCGAGAAATGGTCGCAAAGTTACTGACTGCACTCGGAGGAGGACAATGCTTCTTTGGGTGAGAATTGGGTTTTTAGATTTCCATCTCGACGCCCTCAAATTATCAACTCAAGGAAATAGCTGTCAAGCTGCTTGATAAATCGAGAATTCAAGCAGCTGCTGCCGAAACAATTGATGGATTTTCTATCCTTTTCGAGAGTGTAAAACGTGATTTCGATAAACGTCCGGAAAATAATGGAGCATGGACAGCAACTTGAACAGAAGTATCCAGGCAACAGAAAGTGCTCTACAGCTTGCAGTAGAACACCATATTGATATATTAGCAGTTCAGGAACCATGGTTACCTCCATTGAGGGAGAACCTAACCTATGATGGCATTCAATCCATCACTCATCCATCTTTTATGCAGATTTTACCAGGGCCAAGGCAGGACAATATCAGACCAAGGACACTATTCTATGTGTGCAACTAAAGAATCAATCAAGTTAGCAGGTGCTCCCAGTGTCCTCAGGACCCAGACTTGCTAGTGGTGAATTTTTTGCACCAGGGTAATGAAATAAAGATTTTTAACATTTACAATCAGAAAAACCAAGACAATGCCAACAACTTGATGACTATCTAAAGACATCAGGACATACTCAGAATTCCCTATAACAGCATTGTTCTGGGAGACTTTAATGTACACCATCAGACTGGGATCCTCATTATCCAAAGTCAAGTAATGCAGATGACTTGGTGGATTGGTTTGAGATGCAAGGTCTCTCTCTAGCCAATGAGATTGGTCAAGGGACATATTACAGGGCTGTAATGGATTATCCATCAGTCTTAGACCTTACCTTAGTGACTAGCTGGTCAGAAAGATTTATCCAAGACTGGCAGACCATCACAACAGGATCCGATCATGAGGGGATTATTTTTACTATCCTTGGACAGAGACATGCAAGCACAGAAGATCCACACACCATAAGAGGATTTAATACAAATAAAGCTGACTGGAATAAGTTTGGGAAAATATGTCAGGAGCTATTCATATCAACTCCAACATTAAGCAGCAGCAATCTTCTTAGACTGAGCCAGAAATCAACTCAGGAGCTTTTCAGTGGTGATGCAAGGCTAGAAAAGGACCTAGATCAGATTGGTCAGGATCTAACTAATGTTATCCTAGCAGCAGCCAAAAAGTCTATTCCAAGGATCAAACTAGGTGCTAAGGTAAAGCCTTGGTGGTCAGATAATCTTAAAGTACTAAGAAAGAAGATGACAAAAGCTCAGAGGGCAATGATCAAGGATTATGAAGACATAAGTAAAAAGGAGGAGTACTTGAATGCTAGAAACCTCTATTTTCAGGAAATTAAAACTGCCAAGAAACAACACTGGAACAACTTCTTGGAACAGGAAGATCCAAGTTCAATTTTTAAGGCTTTATCATATACAAAAGAAAAGAAGACTTTCCAGCTCCCTCCTTTACAAAAAGAGGATGGAAATCTTGTCTACGGATTCCAGGAAAAGTCTAACACTCTTAGAACAAAACTTTTCCCTGCACCTCCTGAATCACCCCCTTTAGACTGGAGTACTCATCAAGAGAAGGATACATGGGACTGGCCCCTACTAACACCTGAAGAAGTAGAAAGAGCATGCTGCTATCCTTCCAAGGGAAAGGCCCCAGGATCTGATGGAATAAACTGGAAGATGATTGAACATGCCTATAGAGCTAATCAGTCAACCTTTTTCCAGATATACTCCCTTTACTTCAACATTGGTTATCAACCTACTTGCTGGAGAGAAGCTACAGGCATTATTCTACGCAAACCAGGCAAGCCAGACTACTCCCACCCAAAGGCATATAGAGTTATATCACTTCTCAACTGTCTTGGCAAGAGCTTAGAAAGGATGATAGCCCAAAGACTAGGTTATTTAGCAGAGACAACTAATCTACTAGATCCTTCTCAGATAGGGGGAAGATTGAAAAAGTCTGCTGTGGACGCCTGCCTTCTCTTACAAGCTAAGGTGGAAGCAGAAAAGACAGCCAGAAGAAATACATCAACTCTATTTCTTGATGTGAAAGGGGCATTTGATCATGTTTCTAAGAATCAACTTCTCCACATTATGAGCCGACTGGGACTACCCGTTAGTCTTCTATCCTGGGTATCAACTTTTCTAAGTAATCGACAACTGAGACTATCATTTGACAGACAAACAGAGGCATTCACAAATATCAAGACAGGAATTCTCCAGGGTAGTCCAATTTCCCCAATCTTGTTTCTGATCTATATCAGAGACATGTTCAGGTCTAAGGCTATAATGTTCCTATCTTATATTGATGATATCTCACTAACAGTTTCATCAACAAGCTTCAAGAAGAACATACAGATATTAGAAAGAGAAGTCAAGATCTTGGAGGTCCTGGGAATTCAAAATGCGGTCCAATTTGATATCTCAAAAACAGAATTAATTCACTTTGCAAATACCAAAGAGGCTAAACAGAATCCTATTTACCTGACTGGAGGGAACCAAGTCAAGCCGAGTCAAGTTGTCAGATGGCTAGGAGTGTTATTTGACAGTAAGCTCAGCTTCAAACAACATGTTACTATGAGAGTGGCCCAGGCAAAGAGTGCATTCCATAGAATGGAAAGACTTACCAATACTGAAAGAGGCCTGAGTCCAATTGCTATGAGACAGCTCTATTTAGCCTGTGTCACAAGTGTCTCTGACTAGGCTAGTCAGGTCTGGTGGAAAGGACAAAGCAATTTTACTGAAATGCTACAAAAGCTACAAAATGTAGCATTAAGAAAGATACTGGGTTGTTTTAGAACTACTCCAATAAAACCAATCGAATTAGAATCATGTCTATGTCCACCAGAGGTCAGACTGAATTATAGCAGAAGAAAATATGCTGTTAGAAACCTTCAACTTGTGCCAAACCATCCAGTGGCCAGAGCTCTGAGGGAGAAACAGGATACTTTTACATTTAATACTAACACTAAGATGACAATTCACCAGCTGGATCTTATCAAGAATTCTGTACCAAAAGAAGTTGATTTGGACAATATTGAACTTATTACTAACAAAGAATATCCACCTTGGAAAAGAAAGATACCTTACAAGGTTAACATTGGTCATTTACCTAAAGAAGATCAAGTATTAATCCACCAGGCAAAGGTTCAACAGGCCATGGGAACGTCTACCATTTTGTACTATACCGATGCGTCTTATTATCCAGAGGCAACAGGAATTGGCACAGCATTTGTTGCCTATGATCAGATGACGTCCAGAACCTGGAAACAATATAACAATATAGGACAGGAAAACATCATTCACAATGGAGAACTAGAAGCAATCACTGCTGCTCTTGAACATGCTAGAAGTTTGGCTGGACAAAGAGACCAAATCACAATCTTCTCAGATAGCCAGGCAGCTCTACATAGGTTGAAATCTCCAGACAATAAACCTGGTCAGATGTGGCTATCAAGATCCCTTAGTGCTGCCAGAGAACTTGAAGAGCATGGAGTTACTGTTACTCTGGAATGGGTACCTGGTCACTCTGACATTGCAGGCAATACTAATGTTGAAAAACTAGCTAAGGAAGCTGCGCTAGAGCCTCCTGATGATTCCTATCCCATGAGCTTAGCTTATGTATCTCAGCTAATAAGTCAAGAGAAAATTCAAGAATGGGACAACATATTGACAAGATATAACTTGAGCCACCCTGGAGGTCCCAGTTCATATTCAAATCTTTACCCTAGGCAAATAAGGAGAAAAGTATGGACACCAAGGGGAACAAAAAAGGAGTTTTGTTCAGCCTTCTACCAGCTGAAAATTGGACATGGGTACTTCAAATCTTACCTAAACAGGATTGGGAAGAGTATAGATGATCTATGCTTATGTGGTGCTATAAAAACACCTAGGCACCTCTTACTAGAGTGTAGGAGATATAAGAAGAACAGGAAGAAGATGAAAGATAGCTTGTGCATCACCAGGCTCACACTACCTCTACTACTTCATACAAACCGCGGAGTATCAGCAACCGTGGAGTTTATTAAAGAAACTAAAATTGCAACTAGGAGATGGTATCTAGGAGAAACAGAAGAAGATAACTTCTGGAATGTTGACCATATTGGACAAATAAGATGAATTTATTTTACAACAACTTTCCTTTGTTTGCGTTTTGGAGATTGGTTAGGGGGGTTTGAGGGTTATTTATGTTATTCAGTTCAGGGTTTAGGTTGGGTTATACGAGTCTAGAGCACTCAAGCCGTCTATATGCATAAGACAGGGAGAAATAACAAGATAGAGACTGCTTGTAAGAAACAGGTCATAGAAAATGCATTCCTTACGGAGTGTATATCCTACAATAGTCATAGACTTATATAGGATGTAAATGGATAAAAAAAAAAGGAGCATGGACGAACCTGGTATTGGTCTCGGGATTTGCACTAATTAGCGGTTAATAGGCATTTTAGAAAAAAAGCCTACCTGCGTACCATGAGATATCTGAAGGTTTCGAATGGGTTTCAATCAAACTTGACGCCCCATAATCTTCAAAGTTGCGGCATTACGGAGCTATTGCTTCGAAAAAGAGGTGCCCGATTGGATCTACACTATGTCGAGAACGGATGGACAGCTAGCTATTCAGATAGAACTTGGATTGTTAGAAATAGGTTTCTTACCAGAACCAGAATCCAAGCCCTAATGTGACAATAGCCGGCAAATACAACTAGTTAATGGCCACGGAAGCTACAGTAACGTGGCTATCCAATTGGAAAGTCACAAAAGAAGAGTCCGCCTGGTATACATCACATATTCTCCAGTCCCCTGATTTATCGTCTTATCCATCTCTTAACGCTCGTCACCTTTAGCTGATTGAAAGTCTATCGCAATACACGATTCTACACTGATAAAATTGCAAAAGCTTACTAAATTTCATGATGAGGCACGCTATGAACGCCTTGTCAATAATTGGATCAAAGATTGTTGGAAGTTGGTATTGGTTCTTGGAGGAAACACTCTCAGTGAATATAGTCACAACTTCAAAGTACTTTGTAATTTTTCAAATCAAATAAATTATATTCAAAAATCTTAATCAACAATCTAGGTTTGATCTTAGTATCTATACACCAAAATATCCTCCCTTTGGCTAAGGTAAACTGTGGTCTAGAACCTTGCCGACCATCTCTATATTGTGAAACAAAGGCGACTGGTGTAAAATTCCAACAAAGATGGATGGTATGCAGCTGGCTTGTTCCCATTTAACTAGCAAGAAGGTTTGAAGAACTATCTTTCTCATCGGCCTCGACAACAACGCTTAAAAACACCCGAACAACAAACAAAATATCACTAAATTGACGACATACTCACTCTTCGCAAGTCTGTTGTAATTACCGCTCATGTCCAGGATGTTTAATGAGTCATGCATGGACTTGAGCACTGATCATCGGTGTCGCTGTGCCGACTCGATTTATGGAATGAGTCTCACTAGTCAGAATCTATTGGATCGCACAACTCGATGAGAGTAACATATAGTAACAGTAATCGGATATGGGTATAATGGGAATGAAGCACAGGCCAATCCTTAATGTATATACCCACATAGGTCAGCACCCTTTGGTGACCTACACGAGATTTTACATCATCCAGAAATACACACACACTTACAAAGCTCACTTACATTTACCTCACATTCATAATAAAGTCAGCCAGTCTACATGCAATAATTCAGGCCTTGAGAGAAAATAATGAAGTCACGGGGGTTACGGCTTTTTCATGAGTAAAACGGCAGTCAGTTGCAGAGCTCTAAGCGTAGCTAGACGAAGATATTATCAAAAATCAAGTTTTAAGGCCTGAAGATGACCGCTTTTCGGCTGCGAAAAGGAGAAAGAAGGTGATCGTAGACCCAAACACTCAATTTTCAAATATTGAAGCGATTAAAGGGGCTCAGGAGGAAGCAAAGGTAGCATCAGCAACTGAAGTGGTAAATAGGACACAACGACTCAACACAGCTGCTGGGAGAGCTCAAATTGGAAATCTTTCACCGTGCATGCGTTGTTAAGATAACCTGGAGACACACTGGGTGGATGTTTCGGGACTCTTTTGGGGACAGAAAAATGCCGTGCGTGTGTTGTGATGAGTAGATGTCGATCACTGTAGAAGATAATAGCGAAGAGACAGTTTCTCTTATCCACGCTACGGTCTCACTGAGACTGTAGCCGTTAGTAATGGAAGAGATGTGAGATATGATGCAGGAGAACGCTCTTTCTCATATGGTGGCCCAAATATCGCAAGAGTTTAGGGAAAATGAAATTCTCTTATGAAATGACCGTCAGCCATACTCTCGGGACCTCAAACCAAAAGAGCACATTGGTTCTTGATCAAGAACTACACCAATTTTAATATGTAGACTTTGCTCAAGAGAGGCAGCGGTAACATGATGCGATTCGTCAGATCGTCAAGAGAGAATTACTTGAAGCTAATATACTTAATATCGTGCAGAATCAGCGCTATGGTCGAAGCTGATAACGGCCCTATCAGGTATTAAGTGCTCTACATGGTCTCTTTAGCGTCAGCTACTACACAGCTTGATAAAGACACGAGGACTTTACGTCGTAACATCCGCACCATGATGCAATCAATGATGGAGGGGAAACTAGATCGATCCTCTCCTTTTCATTGTTGTAGACATGTTAATCTTGGACGAAAGCTTAGGAAAGGTATACCCATCGGTGAATATACATGCCACCCACTAGGTTGTTCTGGCGACCTGTCCACACACTGATCCCCTGCCGAACGAAAGGATTGGACTCATTTCAGGATAAGCAAGAGAAATTCAAGCGTGAGGAATACCACACAACGTTGGATATCTTACAGATGAATTATTTTTCCGCCAGCTCCACCGACTCTTCATTCACGGAATGGGAACTTAAGCTTGTGATAAAAAGACAATTTGAGAGAGTGATACTGCAAACTGCGTTCCGTGCATATCTTCCCAGATTCTGGCAATTATTTCATGTGAAAGGGTTCGCTCGTTTGGCAATGCCATAGTCTGCTGCGCCATGAACCCCCGTGATTGAAGGATTTGTGCTTGAAAAGCAAGGAGAGATGCACTTCCGAATCCCTCCGCTCTGAGGCCTGTATCATCATCCTTCAGTAATCTTGGGCGAGAATTCTTCAGGCCCATATCCTAGGGGCGCTTTTGTGCAACTTGACATATCTAGTGTTTTATAGTAAATAGTCTGCATGCCACGTTGTTGACGTCCTTTAGATTCAGCGCCGTAGGGTTTGATGATGCTGTGTAAAGTTGTCAAGGTCCTCACAATAGTCGGAGACAGGATTGGCTCTTCAGTCTCATCAAGCATCGATCTTGTGGAAGGTATTCAGTCTTGAAAGCAGCAAAATATAGCTCTCTTGTTCTTCGCTTTGGGGAGTCCATAGACTTTCTCTATCCCGATTGGATCTCCGGTGGTGAAATCTATATCTCTATTACATATACATAGAGTGATAGTATATTGAAGTTGATCAACTTCTTTTCCAATAAAGCTCAAACTATTATTTGTTTTATTATCTTGTAGCTGCTTAACTTGCCGTTCAAGAGATGTTCAAAAATGAAAACTGACAACAACATCGTAGTCTAATGTACTGAATGGCCAAGTATTGTTCTAGGAATAACCACCATCTCCAAAAACTGTTCGTCGTGTGGATTTTAACCCTACTAAATATAGGACTGAGAATCCGTAGTATACTTCTCACACACACTGAGACACATCTCCCCTGGGTGGGCTCGAACCACCAACCTCTCGATGTTTGTTTCATAACAGTCGAACGCGCTAGCCAATTGCGCCACAGGGGACTTGTTCTCTTTAGTGTATTAACAATAATATACATATTTGATAATCCCTTTGTGGTAGAGTACTTTCACAATTACAAGTTATACATGACCAATGAAGTATGCAATACTTATACACGCCATTACTGGTCAAACTGACATTGGTGACATCAAGTTCTAATCCATTACGGCCAACACTTGTTGGATATGATAAAACATATCAAAGTTTAAATCATTTCTCTATCTCTCCGTCCCCATTCTTGATTATCACTTATTTCCTTCCTTTCTGCTGTCGTTTTCGTTCGCAGATTCAGCTTACCCAGCCCTTTAATGCATATGAACTCACCTAATCTAACGTTTGACTCTGATATTTTTCTACACTCTAAATTAGCTTCATTTCCCTTCGTAGATCTGCATGGTTAGAAAAGGTAGTAGTGGAGAATTATCTCAAACTTGAGTCGGCGATAGGTTGTCGAAGGAGCAGGTCAATTTGAAACTTTGGAATTATACCTTCCAGGACGTTTTGATTACTAGGATTGGTCGTGACATGATTGACGATCTAAAACTTCCCGTAGATCTATTCGATATGTGGGGTTTCTACACTTAAAAGTGATGCTAATATCAGGTGTATTCCTTCTTGCGTCAATGCTATGATTGTCGGTGTAAATGTAATCCCCTCAAGATCTCTACCGTAGCCACATAACGAGTCCATTTAGCCAGTGTTGTAGCTGCATGTAGTTGCCATGTACTCTACACCCAGGGTTAGTTTTCAGCATGCACTAAAACGTCGCTTATGAATATTAACCCTACTAGTCTTATAGAATCCCTGCTAGTCTTCACACCAAAAGAAGTTGAAAATGTTGGCCTGAATGATCGGGCATTTTCCTGGACTGCCCCCTTGATCTCTTTATCCCCCTCCCTCATCTACGCACTTCATTAGACATTGTAGCTATTACTGTCTACAGAATCATCAGCAGCAGCAGCAGCATTTTCATCTAGGACAATCAATAAATCGTTACTCTTAACATTTAGCATATTTCATAGGCCAATTATTCCTTAAAAGATGAGCCAGGTACAACCAGCAGCTCAGACAAACAACGCCAAACGATTAAATAGAGATCAACATCTCCAGATAAGCCCAATTTTCATGGTAAATAAATATCTGAGGTAACACGTCCAGATCAAAACTCCACGATTCGGGAATGAATTAGACAAGTATTGCAAAACAACTCGGCATATCTCGAAACCAGGTCAGATACACCCTTTGTACTCCGTACATCGAACCCAAGAAAGCTGCAGGTCGGCCCCCAACACTGTCTTCCTCTGACGTTGTCCGGATTGAGGCTTTCATAACATCATCCTCTGAAGGTCGTCGAATGTCATGGTTTGAACTTGTCTATGGCCCCTTTCGAGATTTTAGAGTGAGTGAAAGGATTATTCAAAATGAGCTAAAAAAAAAGGGGTCACAGTCGTCATCCAGCGCTAATAAGGCCTCCCCTCTCTGAAGAGGTCAAAAGGAAGCGTCGGGAGTGGGCCGAAGCCCACAAGGACTGGACTGTTGAAGATTGGATGGCGATTCTTTGGACCGATGAGACCTGGGCCACAGACGGCCAACATAAGAGAGACTGGGTAACGCGAAAGGTTTGGTATCTTTGTGCCTCAACTAATATAAAATACCGATCCAACTCTCAGTTCTAGATAGGTGAAGAAGTCAACGCCACCTGCGTAGTGGAAAACGTGAGAAAGAGTCTTGGCTGGATGTTTTAGGGAAGTTTCGCAGGGATAGAGGAAGGTCCTTGCCTTTTCTGTGAGAAGGAATGGGGGTCTATTACCTCAGAATCATACTCTCCGAGAATTGTGCCGCTGATTGATGGAATGGTGACCATGAGACAATGGGTTTCTGTGATGCAGGACAATGCTCCTTCACACAACGCAGCGGGAACAAACGAAAAGTTCCGGGAGAGGTTCATTACTCCGATCGACTGGCCTCCGTATTCTCCCGACCTGAATCCAATTGAGCACGTATGGGATAGTATGAAATATTACATACAGTACCATTACCCGAGATTGGAAAGGGGAAGGCAGCGATCCTACGATGAACATCGAGGAATAGTGAAAGAAGCATGGAATGACGCGACTAAGCCGGATAAGCTTGAGAAGCTTATCAGAAGCATGCCCACGAGATGTGAGGCAGTCATACTTGCTCAAGGCCGGCCTGTAAAATATTAAATCTGCTATCTAAAGAAAATTTGCATGTACATGTACTTGTTTATCTGACATCGATTAAATTCAAATAATGTTACCAAATTGAGTTAAGCTTGTGAGCTAGTGCCAATGGTGAAAACCTCTGTCGGGCAAAAACACCATACAAATAAACCCTGTCGGAATGTCTGAAATCCTTATTTCAGAAAAGATGCTACCTAACTAGGCCTAAAGGATCCGATTTCACCCCACAAATTGGATCTACTACTGCTGGCCCGCATAAAGGTCGAATTGCTTGAGGATATGCAAGTCTATATGCAGGTGAAAATTCTTTTTCCTTGGTCAAAGCATAGAGAGAGGGTTAGGGAGAAGGTCTGAAATTTCGCTGAAAGCCATTCCCCCCAACTTTAAGAGTAGTTTCCATATCACTTTCATTCATCACCTAATACTATCTAATTTCACTGTGGACGGCGCTGTAGACGAAAAAATTCACTTTTGAGAGGAAAATATGAAACTAAGCAGTTTGTTATTCACACGTGACAAAGTTCAAGTTACAAAAATCATTTTTCGTTAAGTTAACACGTATTTAGTAGACGTCAAAAAATGAATGAAAGTGATGAGGAAACTACTCTCAAAGTCGGGGGTAATGGCTCTCAGCGAATTTCCAGACCTTCTCGCCTTCCCCTCTCTCTATGCTTTGACCAAGGAAAAGAATTTTCACCTGCATATAGACTTGCATATCCTCAAGCAATTCGACCTTTATGCGGGCCAGCAGTAGTAGAACTAGTTGTGGAGAAGTAGTCATCATGACGCATCATGTTCGGCAGAATTTTGTCGCAATTCTCGAAGGCTGCGGAACGGAAAGTTCTAAGATAAGAGGCTACATTGTCGATCTATAGTCAAAACTTTCATGAACTTAATTTTGTCCAATCTTCTCTCAGGATCATGTAATTTAGCCCTTCTCGACTTCAGCAGCTGCTGTGAGTACGAGCTCATCTTTAAATCCAGCATTGTTATTATAGTCGAAGGGTTCAAGGCTATAAATTTCGTTTTGCTGCACAACAGTAGCAGTGCTCTAGATTTGAAATATGCACAAGCCGCCTGCGCCACACCTGATCCACCAATCAGAAACCATACACGTGACCTCGTATCGCCCAAAATTGTCATGTGATTCTGAATCAACTACCGGTAATTGTCTATAGCGATATTGTTGTATGTATATTACGATATTTTATGAGACTAGCCATTAAAATAATCTTATAACGATATTTTCGCTTAAAATGCGGTATATGCACGGATGAAAACTGCCGAAATATTTGAAACAAATTGTTGATTTTCAAGTTCCGACACCACACATGTGAGAGATACGTAATTATCATTGGTATAGACGAAGGAGCTAGCCTAAGTTGGATAAAATCACAGGTGTGTGTGTGTGTGTGTGTATTATTTATCGTCTGTTGTGGGCCAGGCCACCATCCCGTAGGGATATAGGACGTATGAAGGATATCTAGAATACATGATCCTCCAAGCTACAGCAGTGCCCATCCGG
>JAKRRZ010000800.1:0-16131 GCA_022627015.2 Podosphaera aphanis | reverse complement strand
ATGCGGTGAGTGTGCGGGCGCTCACCAGACCAGAGACTGTCCGAAAAAGTCAGTGGCTTGTTGCAACTGTGGCAAGTCACACAAGGCATGGCAGAAAGGGGCGTGTCCTAGCTTCACGCAATACAAGCCCAGCATCCAAAGGGCTCGATACGAACTTTTGGAAAGAACAGCGGAGATTAGACGAACAGCAGAGATAATAACACCAACGGCAATTACGAAGACAGCAGCTCAAGCAACAGCTGACCAAGGGTTCACGGTGGTTACGAACAAGCCCGAGGGAGTCAAAAGAGGTCCGGGACGCCCGCGCAAAGAGAAGATCCCAACCACTACCAATTCGACCTTCACACAGCCAAACGACGTTAGGCCACAAGCGTCATCTATCTCAACATCATCAACACCGAAGGCCACCGCGATCCCTATGAAGGACGGTGAGCTTTATTTCACATAGAACGATCCCTCGCCGACGAGGCAAATTGCACTTCCTGTAGGTACACGACAGAACTACAGATTAAAACAGGAAGATAGAGAGGGTTTTCACCGAAAGGTTTCCCGCTCATGTAAATATATAGAGTTTAGATATCCTTAGATATCCACCTGCGTGGGCCACTTTAGGCGCCAGATCGGGTTAATGAAATCAAATTCAAATGGATGTAAACATTAGATTAATGGATGTAAACATTAGATTAATGGATGTAAACATTAGATTAATGTATATAAACATTAAATTAATGGATGGAAACATTAAATTAATGAATATAAACATTAAATTAATGAATATAAACATTAAATTAATGGATATTGACAATATTTTAATGTTTGTCGGGACTCATTGCTTTAATGTATATATACATTAAATTAATGTTTATATACATTAAATAGCCGTCCGAAGGGTCCGTGGTGTGATCAATCCATGGAAATTCTACATTATCCATCTGATCGTGAAGAACTTCTAGCGCAGAATTTTCGAAAAGACAATCATGTACGTCCTGGGTGTAACTCGGGGTCTCTGCGATGGAAGTCATATTGAATTTACAGTGTAAAAGTGTGTGAATCTACACCACGGACCCTCCGGACGGCTTTTTAATGTATATATACATTAATTTATTGTGTAGTGTGCCATCCATTATTTTAATGTATATAAGCATTAACTCTATGTATATAAACAACAATTTAATGTATGTAAACATTAATCTAATGTATTTTTTCTGTACACATTAATTAAATGTATAGAAACATTAAATTAATGTTTATCTTCCTGAGGGTCTGTGGTGTGAAATCTGATTGTTGTTGTTGTTGTTGTTGTTGTTGTTGTCAAGTGTATTATGAAGTGAAAAAAAACTTGCGTGGAAAGAAATATACCGGATTTTACCTTCAATGCCAGCCTAGCTACGGTGAATGTTCTCCATCAGACTAATAATGCCCCAACATCTTTTACCTTTACGTATCTCGAAGCAATAGTAGAAAACGTGAACATTTTCAGACCGTTGCCCAGCATGGCAAACTTTCAGGGAGAATCTTCGGCTCTACAAAAGACAGATATTTACAACAGACACCCTGAATCAGATATGATTCATGTATCACAAATCATAGGGGCTATTCGGACCGATAAATTCTCGTGGAGGGTACACATTTTGATGTTTTTGGCTGTTGAAAGATTGGGCAATGAGTTACTTACACGGTTCAGGCTCCATCTCCACCGCATATTCACGTACCACAAATAACGGAGGACTTCATGGTCCAGCTCCCTACAGAACATTTTACTTCTGGTCCAGACGAAAATTTTAATGATATTATGAAAGAAATCACAGACAAATTCAAACCGATCCTGCCAACAGAAGATTGGAAGTACGTTTGGCGTCGACAAGCACAGCAAGTTATTCCCTTTCTCTATCTTGGGCCATCTTCTGCTGCTCGAGACATCAAATTCATCACACAAGAGAAGATTACCATGCTGCTCGCTGTACGAGACACTGCTATCGCACAAGCAAGGCTTATTAGTGGAGACAAAGTAGCCCATTCCCTTGGCATTGAAGCAGCAACAGTTGATGTTGCAGGTCATATGGGCCTTATTGCTGCTCTTCCTGAGGCTATTAATATGATCAACAACCACATAGTTTCTGTCTACAAAAAGAGCAATGGATCAATACTTGGCAAGGTCCTCGTTTTTTGTGAGTCAGGTAATGAACGTTCTCCAGCAGTTGTAGCAGCATACTTGATGAGCACGTATGGTCTGGATACGATAGCTGCAATCCAGTTGATTCAGTCTCAAAGATTTTGCGTGTCGTTGGACGATGGTTTCAAATGGCTACTGTGCAATTATATGGAGATACTCGCCGCGCGAAAAGAAGTTCGCAGTGCAGCACATACGTCTTCTATCTCTACAGAAGCACTTCTGGAAGTCTTAAAGCGTAAAAGAGAACAAAATCCCGATATCGAAATGACTCAAGATGATGACGAAGAGCGGTTCTGTGGTAGGGGTGGCTATATGCCTTTCCGATAATCTCTGAAAACTATATCCATTTTTAGGGTGGTTGGATGTAGAGCAGTAAGGTTTTATTCGTGGAATTTCGGGAACCTGAACATACCTCGGCGAAATGGGGCTAACATAAATTTCAGATACCCGGAGAATAGATTATTCATCCAAGCTTTTGTCATAGATAAATATCACTCTGAATAAACTTCTCATTTCATGAATCTTTAACCTAAAAGAACGGAATGTGGAAATCTTTACTTCTTTTACGGTTTCCGCCCGGCCTGTGCCTATTCATCATTGCAGCATCAAGCTATATAAACATGGAAACATCTACATCTTTGGACAATATTGAATTAACCAGCCAAGGATAATTGCATATTGGATTTTCCAATGCTCCCGGTTATGCAACTAAGCAACCTCTTAACTGAAGGCATGGACAAAGCCTAAATCTTGCCTTCCGACCACTAAGCTACGATATTCCTTGAAAATATTCACAAAAATCAAGTATCATCACATCGAGGCTATGTCTTGGTAACGACTCAATGAGTCACTGAAGCAAGACAGACGTGATAGGGTTCGTCACAGAAGCGCCAATATAAGCTTCAGTTCGAGCTATTCTAACTCTTAAAATATGAAGAGCCAAAGGGCCGGATCTCTTGGAGCACCATTACTGAAGATACATGAGAAAAAAGGATACACGTCTATTTTCGGGCCAGGGATACAGACCCTAAATCTTTCAACAGCCACCGCAAATATGTATCACGGTATGGGTGGATCAGAGGGTGGAATTAGATACTTTGTTGTATCACGAGCTACTACAGGAAGCTGACGAGGATTATTAGATACAAGCGGTTGAGTGCGACGCATAGCCTTTGTCACGTGACAAGGTAGATGACGTAAGCTGAATTTAGTACCGTGACAATAGGTACTAGACATCGGAAATAAACGAGATTCGTAAAGACAAGAATGGAAGAGTAACACGAAAGCAGCGGTTGAATCTAGCTAGGTTGACATGGGAAACACCGACTAGATATCTCCTGTGATGAATGAGTCGAGAACCTGGCACACATAAATTTGCAATAAAATATTGGCGGGCTTACGTACTCCACGATTTAACTTATTGGAGTATCCGAGATGGCACCTAAGGGCATGAACGAGAACTAGGCCTTACCGAACGGATTGAATGATCCGTATCTGCAAGCCATCATGTTAACTAGCAGTCGGCCATCTTTCTAATGAAGATCTAAGACAACTACAAGTGCCCCAAACACATACTGCCCAGGAACTTTGCCGTCGGGAGCAAAATTAGAATGGAAAAATAACTATGACATGTATCTGCTCCAACCTTCAGCTTGCCGACGCTCTCATGAAGGTCATGTCACCTACAGTAACTCCTCGAGGAACTGAGAAAGAGTAGTCACCGAAAAAGGGGATTTATAGACCCAGCATGTGTGGACATAGTGGTTTTCTGAATAATTTAGCGCTATTAGGATCAGTGAAGCGTAGATATCTCTCTGCTTCCGAGATTCGACGTTTGCTGAGTTTAATTTGTCCATGCACGGAAAATCAATGGGGCATTGTTTCCTATGTTACTTGTTATTATTTTAGATCATCTTCCCCTCTCAGTGAGCCCTAAAGATCATGCAATCCATCGAACTTAATTGCGCCCCAGCTAAAAAAGGCTTGACTGAGATAGAGTAAAATCTGTCACAATGGTCAAAGAATGTGAGGCTATGCACATGTATATCTGGTGGCAATTCACGGCTGAAATCATAACCAAGCCCCAAGATGCCGACTCCGCATCGAGGCCTGCAGTCCGAAGCATGGAAGAGGTAGAGAGGTACACGTAAATGACGTGCGTACTAGGACTCCTTCGGCCAATGCGAGATTAATCGATGGTAATATGTTACATGACGTCTGACAATTTTTTAACTTCAGGCGATGCATTTTGGACAAAGTAATTCTCAACTATGTTTTCGTAAAATGCAACAGGGGGACCCGTAAAAACACCGGGTCTCCTAACGATGGGGCTGACAGCCTCGCGATTCTCCCCACGGGGAAGACACTTCGTGATACATCTCCTTGACTGACCTGTCGCCAGGTACTATTATCCCCCCGATGAATTATTCACAAAGTTCATTTTTCAGAGCTTAAATCAGGGATATCTACTGGGTGTGGTGTAGCAGTCCCGTGAAAAATAAAATCCAGTGAGGTAAGAAAAACTTCTGTGTGCTGCTGCCTACCGATAGCCGGAAGATGCGTACAAGAGTTTAGCTCTTGCAGTGTTCAGCATACGGAATCAGGCGGACGGTCCCCTTCTCTTCATTCGGACTCGAGG
The DNA here is from genome assembly GCA_022627015.2 of Podosphaera aphanis. Taxonomy (NCBI): domain Eukaryota; kingdom Fungi; phylum Ascomycota; class Leotiomycetes; order Helotiales; family Erysiphaceae; genus Podosphaera; species Podosphaera aphanis. Next base: position 11,320 of record JAKRRZ010000800.1, on the reverse strand, counting down.
GAGGCTATCTGCCTGACCCCGCACGCTCCAGACCGCAAGGCCCAACCTTTCGTACACAAACAGCTAAACTCTTGTACACATTCCCTTGCCATCAGTAGGCAGCAGCATACAGAATTTTCTCCTGTCGAACTGGATTTTGTTTTTTTTTTTTCGCGAGACTGCTGCACCAAACCCAGTAGATATCCCTGATTTACGCTCGGAAAACTACAGGGCTACAGGGCTAAATTTTCCAATCCTAAGGCTTCTCTGGTCAATCTTCATATGAATATGGAAATTATCTGCATAATCATTACTGTCTAAATTTCTCGATTTTGGTTGAATTATGGGTTGTTTTACAAAGTCTGATTATTTCTCTGGAGGCGACCGCTTCCAGGGGGTGTCCGCTTCTATAAATCTTAGCTTATTTTCTGGCTGGGTTGCCGCTGATGTAAATTAAATCAGTCTAGAAGACTATATACCGATTATCTACGGTGAAATTGAGGTGTCTTTCCGCACACTGTATTCGTTATATTTTGTGCTGGTGAGTTGGCGAAATTGGATGTTTTCAATTATGGAATCTTGACCTGATCCGAATTCTTTGCTCTCTTGATTGAGTTGGTTTGAGTGACGGCTTGTAATTGTCGAAGCCTCGGGGGGTTCATCCTGTAAGGCGGTTCAACTAATTCTTGAAAGCTGGTGGAATGTCATACCGAAAAGCTTACCTCGGAATTTGATGGAAAATCAAAGATTTGTTTTCGAGTATTGATTAAAGTACGAAAAGTGGATAGCAGTTATTGAACGCGCGTGATTAACGGAATTAAAGACTAATTTGGAGTTGGGTGTTGAGTGGAAGTGGGATCGAAGTTATTGGGGGAGGAAAAGTGTGTGACCTGAGGCCACCAAGCCTGAGCCCCTATCCATGAAGATTATGTAAAATAGCATGGATATGCCCCTGGATGGCACCGCCGATTGCAGAAGAAAGAATACCCCTGTGGCCCTGTACACTCTGTGAATAATTCATCGAGGAGATAGTACGAAATTCTGCGTTGCCAATCATTCAGATGCATTTGCGAAGTGAGGCGTATCGCGCGCTTAAATTTATACGTGTGGTACGCATGGTGGGTGATGGAAAACGTCCTCGAAGACGCCGTATGTTCGCTGCGCCAGGTGGGACTTTATATAGAAGGGCTGGATCTTCTGGGACGGTAGAGTGCTGCACGGGTGCGAAAGTTCTGATTTTTGAACAGTGTAAGTTTGACTCGCAAAAAGACTGATGATGTCTCGTTGGTCTTTTTGAGCTTCAAGGCTACGCTTTTCAAAAGTTCCGTACTCACACCCACACATCCATCCCCCGACCTGTATCCTCTAAACATGAATGACCGACGTATGTATACACACACGCACACGCGCATTTCTCGGCTGACCGACCCGTCAGCTAACTCGCCCCTCCATCGTTTCGTGTCCATGTGGCGACCTATACGAGCAGGGGGCATCTTCGCCTTCAGGCCGATTGTGATTGCCGAGCCCGAGTCGACGACGGCCAGATCATCCTCGGATAGATCCCTTCTGCATCACCATCCGCAAGCCAGCAGAGATCACATCCAGTCCCACGACAATGGACGCTTGTCCGCGTCCCACTGAGAGTTTGCGGGAGCTCGCTCCATTGGACAATGCTGGATCGTTGAGAGAGGAGCGGGTGATCAGGGCAGGAGAGGAGGTCTATCCATGAATGGCCATGGAGCTAAACATGCCGAGACCCCCCATGCTCCGTGGTGCCGCGTTGGACGCCATTCTCCCCCCCATAGGTACGTAATAAACACATTCAGAGATCCCAGGAAGACAGAACCAAGGTCTGATAACACACATGCCGCAGGCTCCTGATAATCCAATCTAAAAAACCGTGTTCGAGGTGCTCGGAGGGTCCTGCAAATGCCCTAGGATAATCACACGGTTATCCATTACCATGTCTCTATGCGGATCTCGATTATAAACAGACAACACCCTGAAGTAATACAACAAATTGCATTCGAGACTTAAGGATGCTATCTAGAAGAGCTAAACTATCAACAAACGAAACTGCTTTCCGCTCTATTCTGACGCCATTCCACTTCAAAAACCTATGTCAAGAAAAGCTCAAAATTAGTTGGTACAGAGGGATCGGGCTTTCTATGATAACGTTACTATAAAGATGGGGTTACCACGGACACGGACACGGAAACGGATACGTCAATGGTCAAACCTCTGAATGACGATATTGAAAACGTTCTGAACCATCAAAAAATAAGGAGGGTGAACTCGAATATGTTATGGTATATGAAGGTGTAGATTCCGATAATTAGACAATTGATTACGCGGCTACATATATACCAGTCTGATACACCTTCTCATTATTTTCATGTCCTCTTGTCGAAATAGTATGGATAAATATTTAATTAAAGTCATATCTTAGTGATTTAGCAACGAAACAAATGACCCGCCTTGACCCAAATATCAGTTGTAAATTTGCTGGCGTTAGAATTTGACGTGTCGAACCAGTGGCGTGACACAAAGTACCCAAGGGATGAGGCACGCACCAATACTTATTAACATGTGTGGGTAAATGTTGGTTATTGGTAAAATTTTAAGGTGATAATTGTCGGCTCTCGCTTAACTTCCGACTATTTCACTTTCGCTCATAGTCGGAGTATTTGAGTGCAACGCCCCCACTGTCATAATTACAACGTCTCCACTTTTTCGAATTTTTCACGTTTTAATTTGCTGATGCGAAAGTGGGGGCGTTGCACTCAAATACTCCGACTATGAGCGAAAACGAAATAGTCGAAGTTAAGCGAGAAATGACAATTAGCTCTTCCTTCGACGCATTGTATAATGCTCTCATAGATCAGATGAGTGATAGAAGTGATAAATTTCGGCTGGATCTCTCTCCATGATCGAACTCTGGACGTTGCTTTCATTAAAACCCCTCGGCTGCGCCTGTGATATCAGGTTCAACAACAAGTGCTGACCCGAATGTCTACCGCAGGGTAGGAATGCCAACATTGAAAGGGGCGACAACATAAGAGGCTTTTCTAGCGATTTAACTTCTCATTTTCTATTTCTAGTTGGAGCTCGGCAAGTACGTGCTGCCGTGATTTCAGGTGAGCATCTAGGCCCTCGACTTGTTCTTTAACTATAGCAATCTCATCTGCTATACTTTTCAAGCTTGCGCCCACCTTACTCCGGCCTTCTCCCATCTCCAATTCTCGAAGTTCTTTTCTCTTGTAGTCAAGCATTTGCTCTAGTTCTCTCTTCACTAGCGATGACTTGGTATTTGATCTGCCACTGGAACGGTTGGCTGACATCGCTTCAACCTTTTCCATCTTTGCTTCCAGCTCTGCTAGTTGCTTCTTTAAACGAACCTCCTCCCAGTCATCTGTAGTTCTCGTTGTGGAGAAATTGGTTCCATTAGGCTGGTAACTTGACTTTCCTCCAACTCCCATCCTAGTTAAGTACGTATCTCCAAATTTTGCCTTGCGGCCAGTGCTCGTTTCTTCTCCACCCGTCGAGCCCCATCGTTGAGCTGCAGAAGGTTTGCGTTGAGTTTCGATCTTGTAGTTGATCTGATTACGCTCAAAGCTGGCGCGGAGCGAGGGCGGAACGGTTCGTGGTATCCGGTAGCCTTCATGCCGGTTGTTTAGGATATGTAAGAATGCAAGAGTTGCATCTTTAGATATTGTTAGAGAAGCCGAAGGATTGATCAGATTCCAGGCCGACCGTATATCTGTGTCGGGTACATCAAGAGAGGAGTAAAGAGGATCTAAAGCCTCAACTTTGATGGAAATAAGTGGGTGTACTAGAATTTGGGGGATCTGCCATCAGCTTACATGTTATATCTCCGTGCGCATTTCGGTTTGCAGAGTAAATTTCCTCGTATTTTGACTTATCTTGCGGGCTCATGTACCAATCAAATCCATCTTTCAGACCAGAGGCGTCGAAGTCATCGTCAATTTGCTCAAATTGAACTTGCTTTCCACTGATTGCTCGTGAAGCTTGTACTAGATGTGCCTTGTTTTCTGGCACGAGCCAATCGGGAAGTTGGGGTGGCACTTCAGTATATTCCTGGAGTTGCGCATGTCAAGATACATAGAGGTAGCGAGCATGAAGGTCCCAACTTACCCCGTTAACCAAATCAAAGATCAAGCGCATAGCGACACAAAACTCTTCGAAGTCCAGATTTCCATCATTGTCCACGTCAGCCAGGTCCCATATTCGCTCGAGCTGATCGTCTCTTAGTTGGCTGTTTTTGAGTATTGGCGCAGCTTGGGCGCCGGTGAGATATGTGCCACCGTTAGAGAGCGATGCAAATATTTCCCAATACTTCTCTATCTCGCTCTGTTCGATTCGTTTATTCGACATAATGACAAACGACGAGGCAAGGTGAGGACAATGTGAGATGTTCGGATTCACGAACCTGGGCACTACTTCAAGCCCGCTCGGCTGACGAGGTTGAACAAGGCAGTTACTTATGCTTCTAATTCTTCGTGAAGAAATTTGGTGGGTGAGTTGGTAACTGATCAATCATGCCTACACAACTCTAGTCGGGGTTCAGCTTGGAAGAATGTCACGTTCAGATGTTCTGGCACTTCCGGGTACAGATATTTATTTTTTTGCGTGTATGGAATTCGGGAGAAGTGAGACTAGAAATCAGTGGCATCTTCTGGCTTATAACTAATTCATAGAAATTCACAAACGTGTACCTACATGTCGTACATGATGTGATTTACAGCCCCCAACTGGTAGATGTCACTGTTCGGTGGAAACTAGCTCTCACTGGCCAATGTGAAACGATGCTGCTCGGTCGGACATACGACGTTTAGACTCCGTTGGGGCTCACGATGTAATTACATAAGTATCGGTAGGGTTACTCAATCATCGATCTAGAACGGCTTTACATATTCTTCCAAGCCAATTACAGTGCATTTTATTACTTTCCCATCTCGTAACCTGAATTCAGTCAAAGAATTAGGGACAGCCTTAGAACTCTACTCCATTTTCATGAGTCATTAACAATCGAATGTGTGTCCTAAACGCAACCCACGGAGAGAGCTTGACAACTAGCAAATTTACCAAACGTACATGACGAAGAAATGTCTGGGTTATTTGATTGTGAATAAACGTTATTGAAATGTCGATGATGTCCACTCGAAGGCAAGTAGCAGAGGAGGAACTTCGGGCAGAGGTCGAGGTGAGACTCTGAAGTTGAGTACTGAAAGAGTTCCTTGGGCTCCATTTTTGAATTATTCTAATACAGTAGACAGGTCTTAAATAACAGACTTGAAAAGACGCGGATTTTAAATAAAAAATTGGCCGCTTCACTCACTCGGCTGGAAGAGAGTGGTAAAAGTGTGCGGGAAGCCATTGGTCCTCTCTATGGCGAAACCCAAATGTTAAAAGTGTTCGGATCTAGTCCGTACTTCCTTTCAGTCATCTCCGTAAAGCTCTAACACATACTAGATCTTGATGGAGTAATCAATGCAATTGAGAGGATCCGGCAACCCTCAGATATCAAGAGTAATGAAGAAGAAATAATTCGATTAGGGCAAGCAGAACCCTATGAACTCGAACAAGATGCTGACGAAAACGTTGCAGACCCGAGAAAGCTGGCCTATCCTCATTCCTCAATTCTGTCAAACGCTTAAACAAAGCGTTATCTGAATTGAGACAGACAAACCTTCGTTCCAATCAGCAAGCTGTATCGGATATTGCAAGGCTCTTAAAAAGCGGAAATCAGCAATTGGAAGGATACTTTCGTAGAATGCTGTTAGATGATTCAAACCCCATCGAGCCGCTCTATTACACGACGAAGGATAAACCATTCCCTGTTTTATCGTCAGATGTTATAACTAGGCTTGGACTCATAATTTCATATATACAGTCTGAAAGTAGAAAATCAGAGATTTCTGGTCCTACTACGTCTCAGCTATATGCTAGCGTGCGGGGTCCATATCTTCTACAATGTTTGCAAAACCTGGCGTCGGCAACGGTACAGACATTAAGAAAAAAGTCACCTGATGATATATACGTGCAGGGGACAAATGGAATAGGAACATATGCCAAAAGTATGGAGTTGGCTTTTTCTGCGGAATACAACAATATATGCACGTTGTTTTCCCGAGATGAATGGGGTAAAGTCTTTCACGCGACGTGTCAAGGATCTATTGCCGAGTTGATGAGAACTCTCCGAGATGTCAACAATCATATCAAGATAAATTTGAACACTGATTGCTACCTGGCTTACGAAGTTTTGGAGATCATGTCTAATTTATCATCTAACCTCGAAAAAAAGACAGGCGAATTAAAGCCATCATTTGCGGCCGCTCTCAAACCAATTCGTGACACTGCAAAGTCATCATTAGCCGAGCTGTTAGAAATTACACGTTACTCGATCACCAAGCTACCAACTGTCCCACAAGATGGAGCGGCCGCACCAATCACAACCGAGACAATGATACGTCTCCAAAATATGGTCGGATATCTCCGACCAATCTCTAGTATTATGATATCTATAGGTGATAATGGCTGGAGATCAAGCAGTACAGCCGCACTCTCTCCCGATCAAATACCTTCTCTTAACTTGTTCGATGTTGGGGCAGATGGAAAGCAAATTTTCACCCACTATACTATTGACACAATTGATATGCTTCTCGGATCACTGGAGCAGAAGGCGAAGTCTTGTTTTAAAACAAAAGCTACTTTGGGTGTCTTTATGGCAAATAATGCCGTGGTGGTTGACCGCATGGTTCGAGGCTCGGAGCTACTACCTCTCTTATCTATTAGACTGGGTGATATAGAAAAGTGGCGCAGAAATGGCGAAATACTTTACACGCAGGCTTGGCGAGAGCCGGCTGCTCATCTCTTCGATAAATCTTACACGAACCGGCCATTGGCGGGAAACCGGCCCACATCAGGCTCGGCTGGGCTGACCGATTCAGTAGCGAGCCTCAAGGCCTTGAGTAGCAAAGAAAGGGACGGGATCAAGGAAAAATTTAGATTGTTCAACGCTTGTTTTGACGAGTTAGTAGCAAAACACAAACTATTAAATATGGAGCCAGAGGTAAGAGAATCACTTGCGAGGCAAATACAACAGATGATTGAACCCCTTTATGGGAGATTTTGGGATCGATATCACGAAATTGATAAGGGAAAAGGAAAATACGTCAAGTATGATAAAAGTAGCATGTCTGCTATATTCTCAAAACTTGGATAGCAGGCATGTGCAAATAAGATGAAGAAAATTCACTACAGGTTTCCACACATTGTAATAAAATAACCAGTATTTCATTTATACCACAAACCGAGCTAACCAGCAAACTTCGGCTCTTTCTTGTACACTTTATTATTGCTTGAACCCAGATCACAGTCACAGGACGTCACAAAAGGGTTCCGCGCTAAATTGACACCCTTCACTCGTCAACATAGGATCCAGTCCCTTTTATTGATAGCCATCGCCGAGGCTCAAAGTCAACCGATTGAAAATTTTGTTGAACTTGGTCGAGAAGAGAATTATCTAGTGTTTAATTTAGTAATGATTCTCCTACCAGTTACGCACGCACGAACCTGGAGATGCATTATAGACAGCTGCCGTTATTGCACCAGCCGCACATATCATGATTTCCATACTCTTCCTTTTTGCAGCACCAGATGCAGCACCCGTTGACCAATGGTTCAGGCACGGAAGCAGCTTGATTGACGAGCGGCTTTGTGGCGGAAAAGGAGGTGGTAGCTGTGGTGTGCATGATGAGATGATGAGTTTTGATGAGATAGATAAAGGGACGAAGAGAGCTGTTAATATGAGAATAATCAATCGAATCAATCGATTGATTTGAAGAGGTTGAAGTGAAGAAAAAACTAAACTCAAGTGGATTTCGAAGTGAAATGGTTTGAACTGAAGATGCTCGGACAATGGGAGAAAGCCGCGATATATGTACTTTTCCAGCGCTCTCTTTTCTATGAGAAGGATGGCTATATGATTGCTAATTGATTAATAGAAACTCTGATTAATTAGAGCTAGAAATTATTACAAAAGATGGCTCGACAAATATGGAGATGATTTGAATTATGTTGATACATTGGCTAGTCAATTTTGTAAGAACCCAAGCGATCATAGGTTGTAATTCGGACCAAATATGCCAGTCGAGTGATAATCATTAGAGCTGGTAACCTGACAGAATTTATCACAGGATTTTAATTTGATATATCTCATTCTACGGATTTCAAAAAGATGAGCATAACAAATGATTGGGAGCTGTCTACTTGGTTGTAAACAAGTTAATCATTCACAAGAGTATAATATTGCATAAACTTCATTTATCAAATTTTCGATCATTTGACCTCAAAAACTGGCGAGATACAGGGTTATGAGCAACACTGAAACAAACTTCGGTCCGAGGAGTGAGGAAAGATCCTTCTCAACCCCTGTCATCAAAATGCCTTAGGCTCAAGTAAATAAGGTTAATCAAAATTTAAAGTTGCGGCTCCTCGCCATGTGGGAGGGAAGGGGACAAGCGAGCAACGACTAACGATTAACGATGCGGCTGTTTCAAGTTTAATCATGAACCTCGTCATCATCCATCTTCAAGTCAACGACACAAAGATTTCAATCTTCCACACGATGATGAATCTGCCTAGACCTGTGCATAGATGATGATTTATCAACTAAAATTACAGTCAACTATCGCCACGTTCCATATCCGTCAATTTATCTGGCATTGATTAGTCTAATGTGCTAGGCGTCTCTTTTCTCTTGGCAGAATAGCGATGATCTCTATGACTCTTCTACTATTGGGTAGAGAGAGGCTCTGATGATGAAGGGCAATGTTGCGACTAACAATAAACCATCTAAGCTAAGGTATATGGTATGTCAACGCGCACGCACTCGAATCTTTCTGGTACAAGTAAAGACCTCACCAACTTTGATCTCGTTAAAAATCTTTCAAGAAGATATATTTTCTATCTCAAATTAGGAACACGTTGTCGCGGGATCAATTGATAGTGGTAAATACCAGAGCAAGTCCAAGTATAAAATCAGTTAATTATTAAAATCTACCGAAAGAATTTACAGTCATATCTTCCTATCTTTATATACATATTCTTCCTCGACTATTGTGACAAGAAATGGCACAATCTTTCTGCCCAGCTTTGAAAGTTTGTACATGTAGTACCAGCCACCGAATACCAGCCACAAGTACTTGCCACAGGAGTAGCCTCATGAGTGTCAGCCTCGTGAATCACAGCCACAAGTACTTGCCACAGGAGTAGCCTCATGAGTGTCAGCCTCGTGAATCACAGCCACAGAAATACCAGCCTCGTGGATATTCAGCCTCGCGGAAATAATAGGGTTCTGGCGCAGTCAGAACCAACCTCACGGGTCCATCCCGTAACACACGTCTTTGCAAAGGAAATACATCAGAGAAAATTTTCGCCTGGATGTACTCCTCTTGCCCAAATTACTTCTAAGAGAATTTTTTTTTTTTTGTGGAGTGTTTACAGGGCCAAATGCAAGTTAAATACGACAAAAAATCTACGCAACGTTGATATTTGAGACGATACGGTGATCAAAAAAGGTGGAATTCATCATCAGACATCGGTTTTTAAAAGCTTATTTTTATGGTAGGGGTTTGAAGGTGCAGTAAGTTTTGTCGATATCTTCATTCACGGAACCTGCAGTGATGAACAAAACTTACTGTGGCTTGTCAGCCCCGAAGCAGTGGTCGAGATTGAAATGATCAAATGATCTTTTCACCTACACAGCCTCCTCTCAAAACCCAGAAAAAATAAGATTTTTAAAAGTAGTTTGGGCAAGGAGAGTAACTATGAGCTGTACCTATTTAAAAAATTTACGCGGAGTCCTTTTATCTATCCATAGCCTTAGCTAGTGATCAGCATTAGTACTCCGCTGTGGATAATGCAAAAACTATCTTTTGCTGTCCAAGACAAATGAGTTGTGGCTCAGAATCCACAACTCCACCATCTCCACATTGGATTAATCAAGCTCTTAGGTCATATTTTAAAACGACAAAAAAGTGCCTCACTCACTTGAAGTGTGTCACCTCAAAACTCGAGATAATCACCACAAAAAATTTAAATTGCAACTACTCGGTATTGGCTTATAGCGAGAGAATCTCACCATCATACGTCATCAGGGGATACAAAAAGAACATTAGTGTTGAATGGGATAAATTCGAAGTAGCCTCTATACGGCGTACTTTATATGATGAAGGAAGCTTGAGATTTATTCATCGTTCTTCGCGTACATACACGTATATGTTCTAGAAGTCAGGTTATTTGTCCGGGCTGATGATATAGAAATACGAACACAGGAGTAGCCAATGCCGACACATCCTTAATTTCATTGAAAACCCAAGGGGTCAGGAAAATTTTACAAAGATGCAAACTACTTGTCCTGATTAAACTCCGACTTTGAGATGTTATCACCAACCGTTAAAATCGAACGACTCTTTGAACTTAACAACATGACCTAGAGCTCACGAAGTCAGGCGACTCTCTTAAAGATATAATTAGTTCTTGGTCGAAATCCTGTTCTTCGGTGTAGAAATATGTGCTTTATCTTTTTGATTAAATATTGTCAGACTTGACTCGTCAATAGTTTATTCCTTAGACCCAGGCTGACAATACTTAACTGTGGAAATTTCATCGCAAGATATGTGAACGGGAGTAGACAGCGATAGACGAAAAGAGGATCTCCACCCTTAACCCGCAAACATCGGAAAACTGCGAGAAGGATTGTACGTCGCTTTCGTGGAGACTCGATGCACACACGAATTACTTTGCAATTCAGAGGTAGGTGCAAGATACGGTGATCTGCTGACGCACGATATCCCTGTCGACGAAGTATTTCAAAGTTGGGGTCGACGAAATTTATCCACGCCAATCGCCCCGTGACCTCGAACGATGAGCAAACCTGCATCGGGGCGAAAGTAGCGCACGACCGTGACTCTCAGCAGTGCGTGAGTTGGCACCACTGTCGATGATTCTTTGCGCGCCCCTGAGTCTAGGACGATGATGTAGGCCGATGACAGACAGACAGACAAACAAGACGGTCGCCCGCTGTCGATACAGCTCGCAGAATCCGTCATCCCTGACGTCATCCTCAGGCCTAAGTGACCTGCTGCCTCCGTGCCTGCGCGGCGTGCAGCCCCGCCATCGACCCCGGCCTGTGGTTATTACACAATCCAGCCGTGGCTACACCGTATAGCAACCTACAGCAGATAGAGGTCTATACAGATAGCTTGGCTGGTAAGAATGTGTGTTGTATTCTCTAAAGTAAACAAAGGGGTAAATA
>JAKRRZ010000799.1:0-16134 GCA_022627015.2 Podosphaera aphanis | reverse complement strand
AATATATATTTTTGTGTATGATACTCGAGTGATTAGAATAATGTAATGGGTCACAAATGGCTCGTGGCTTCAACTAAGGTAATTCCGTAGTAAAGCTATTGAGTCCTAAATTTGTGTATATCCCTGATCTCCTGACTACGAAATCTACATATACGCGGAGCCTCCTAATATAAGCTAACCGCATTCGGCTACATAATCCGTATTGACATGTGATGTCACTTTGGGATCCACACAATAACGCACTGACGTCTATATTTTTCAAGAGTTATCTTATCTAATGCGGTATGTGGTTAGTGCATAGTGGTTAAACTGGCGTCATAACAAATCCGTGCTCTGACATGTCCTTGCGTTGGCTAATCTCCTTTATATCTATACATACATGTATGTTACGACGAGGAAAAGCATATACAGGGAGACCCAGAGTGATAGCTGGAAGAAAAAAGAGAGCAAGTTGATTTTTTAGACAATATACTTATTTTTGAATGTCATCAAACGTTTTATGATTCAAATAGTTGTGAGCCCGGTAGCATCTATCTGTGTATAAATCAATTTGATCATTACAGTCAAACCTTGCTATAAGGATACCTCACCATAAGGATAACCTCTCCACAAGGATGGTGGTCCAAGCGTCACAGATCTCTGCACCAATTTTGCCGATCATTTAACGATACCCTCCCCTATAAGGATAATCCTTAAGTTCCTGGTCCCAAAGATTTTTCCACACCAAAATATCCTTATAGATCCCTGCTAAGGCCTAAGGCCAAACTTGGTTTCAGGCCGAGAAATGCGTACCCATTGGTTGCTATGGGCTTTTTTTGGAAGATGGCGCCAACAAGGTCTCTTGCAACCGAGTCTATCAGTGGAGGAAAAAAATCAAAGACCGACTCACTCTTGCCTTCACTGTTAATGCCATGGGATGGGAAAAATTAGACATGTGGGTTACTGGAAGCTCAAAAAGCCCACGGTGTTTTAAGAATATCAATCTTAAACATTTAAATATCCAATACCGACACAACAAGTCAAAATGGATGACATGGCTAATTATGAAGGAATACCTAGACTGGTAGGATGACAGAATGAAATACCGCAAGATATTATTACTGTGGGACAATTTTGCTGGTCAGGAACTAGCTGTGCGGCTTGTCGGTGGATTGGAGGGACTGCAAAATGTCCGAGTTGCCTGGCTACCTGCAAATGCAAAATCGCATAGGCAACCTCTTGATCAGGGGATAATTGCAAGTTTTAAGCTGGCATACCGAAAGCAGTGGATCAACTTTATCCTTAACCAACATGAAAGTGGTAAGGATCCACAAAAGACGATCAATATCCTTAGAGCAATCCAATAGAGCCAAATTTCATGTGAAGATCTTGAGGCATGCGTGATAAAGAGATGTTGGTGGAAATCAACTCTTATCTCAAGACCAGATAGACAAGAATTGAAACCGGGTTTTTACACAACCCAATCTGAGGAGCTGGAGGCCCAGATAGCTGGGTTCTTTCGAGACCCTATACCAATCCGTGATTTTCTCGAACCTGCGGAAGAAATAATTGTTGAGAAAGATAGTGATATCTTTGAAGCCATAGTCAACAGATATAGTATCATCGACGGTGATGATGATGGTGATGATAACGATGGTCATGACGAGTTTGAAGAGATTCGGCCGTCACTTTCTGAGGCAAGTAAGGCCATGGATACTCTTCAATCATTTATTTTCCTTGGAAAGAACGGAGGTGAAATCCCAGTTTTTAAAGATCTTAACTAAATTGGCAACGAAATATCTCAAGAAAGGAGAGATAGATTCACCCAGAGCTCAATTGATAACTGGCTAGTAAGGTCTTAGGTATGATATTTTTATTCATGACTTCATAGAGTTGATAAACAGAGACAGGCTAGCGTTTCAAGGTAAAAGGATTTCTGAGATATGTTTTTGGTTGGGTATGAATTTCAGAGTTAGGTATGTAGTAGTAGTAATAGCCTTATCAAAGTTTCTTCTAGAAGTTATTTAAGATTTTGTCACCATGAAACTATTGTAATGTCTTAAAATTATAAATCTTGCATGTCCTAATTTTTACGTAAAATTTCCTTCCCAAACAAATCTGAGTGTAGTACAGTTTAGTGAAATGTCTTCAAGGACTTCTAAGAGCCCATCACGTGATTATACCACGTGATAACCACGTGCAAAAATCCTTAAGGATAACCTTCGTATAAGGATGTGAATCGTGGTCCCGCAGGGTATCCTTATAGCAAGGTTTGACTGTATATGAAACTCCGATCAAGCCATACAGTTGGAGATAATACTGACGATAGCTTGAAGCTTAACGAAGATAGTTCACTATCTTCTGGAACTCATCAGCAACCGTCAGATCTTGTGACTCATTATATCTTTGGGAGCCTGGACTACGAAATTGATTACAAGTCTACTTTAGTTACCCATAAGGGTTCAACAGCTACAAGTCATGAGAAATGTCAAGATTGGACTCTGTGGTATGATCAATTAATGTTAAACTAATTGAGACTGATGAATTATGCAGAGAGAAGATGAATTGATTGCCCCGCCTCAGGGATTTATCTAGATCTTAAATACAGATTATTTTCCCTTCCCTTACTGCCAATGATTTTAGAAACTCCATAATCCTGTCCACTCGCCATCTTGATACAATCAGAAATAATGTGATGTAGTATTGTAAGGAAATTATGATAAACGCCTAAACAACAAACGAAATTTCAGGCGTCATTGCTGGTAGTGTAACAGGATAAGTAATGAGAAGAAGATGAAATGAGTGTGGAGGTGCGTAATGATACTGTATGATTCGAAAGTACATTAGCGCGCGCTTGGTCCCAAGTTTGGACCCTTCCATGAGTAAACTTCGCGTATAATGCCCTGTCGGTGTTACATGCATGTCATAACCAGAGCGACAACACGTTTGTAGTTCGACAATTAAAGATGTGGTGTACTAGGAATGAAATTTGGGAAAATGTTTGCCCTGAAGTTATCGGAGACCAACCTGAAAATATCAGACCGCAGGCACCAAGTCTACCAGCAGTATTGGATGCTGAGACAGGAGCGAATTTCCAGATTCAAAATGCAGTTCATAGCAATGATCTAAGAATCTGGAGAGAAAAAGACCTAGCATTAAAGCAGCTTGATGAGACCGTGAAAACAACTGTTGGAGATCAGTTTAAGCAACACTTGATGGGAAAGTTAACTGAACGAGCTAAGCTGATAGCATTGTATGAACAAGTCAAATTGACCGCTGCGTCACTCAAGGCAGATCTGAAAGCGGAATATGAATTGCTCAAAGTAACTCCCTATGGAAAATCTGTCAGCGAATATTTCTCACGTTGGCAAATTCTATGTGTTAAGTGTCAAATAAACAAACAAGCAAGCAATCATTCAATTTTTATTACTGGAGAGGAAGATTCATCTCTTGGGTTGCACGAAGCTCTGCAACTAATTCATCCAGTTACAGCGATCTTCGGGACGAATAACGTAAATGACAACGTCAAGTCTGGAAAAGAGGTCAAATTATTGAACGAAATAAAAGCACGGCAGACATTTCTCAACTCTAAGGCCATTGTAAAGTTTCCGACAAAGACGAGTGTCGGGAAGAACGCTGCATTCCCAACAGCAACTTTGGAAGGCAGGGATATCTAACAGACTGACCGTCAACATTCAAATAAATCTTCATCAAAGCAATTACCAAATCAGCGGTCTCGACCAGAATGTCTTTGTGGAAAACTTCATGATATTTATCGATGCAATTATCTTAATCCTAATTGGCCAAGACCAAGTTGGTGGAAGCCTAACAAAGATATTAACGACAAAATAGAGAAGTATTGTAGAAATAATTCTAATTTTGCTCGGAAGGTGCAACATGAAATCGAAAAGTGGCAGTCCGAAAGGAATTCTAAGAAAAAAGAGTCAGGAAATACTGCGGCAAGTACTGAGACGGCAGATTATCCCGAAGATGATAATATTGGAGCTGCAACACTTTCAGGCTAAGCATCTTCTTGCTCTTCACATAGCTCTGTGATCTAGATTCTGGAACGAGCGTTCATGTGATTAACGATGCAATGTGTCATCGCATCATCAATTCTCGAAAAGCCACAGCAACGACAAGGTCTATTCAGATGATGGAATACTGCAGGCGACTGCAGTTGTTCAGGCTGAAGCTCGCCTGAAGTTAGGTGAGAAATCAAGGGTATTAACACTTAATGAGGCGTTATATATTCCTTCTTATATGAGCAATTTTGTATCACTAAAACGACTTAATAAAGTGAACATACATCACGATTCATTAAATCTTTTACTACTATATAAACTTGTTAACAATCAACGTCGTCCATAGGCCAATTTATCGATGAGTAAGAGTGGGCACTGGATACTTGAGGACTTATCTCTATCAGGTGAAAGCGCTTGTTTTGCAGCTTTTTCAGCACCCAGGAAACCCCTAGGGGCATCGCCTTCAAAATGGCACATGATTCTCGGCCATTCTGGTATCAAGGAAATTGAGTCTCTATCTGAAAATGTCGAGGGTTGTGAGTTTAGCTCAAAAGAGAAATTGTCAACTGTCGATTGTCGATTGTGAACCTTGTTTGCTATCAAAAGCTAAAGCGAACATTTCCCGACGCTCTGAAACTAACCGCGAGATTTCAATTATTAATGAAGAAAAGCATATGGATGTATTTTCGTGAGATATTGTGGAATTTACAACAAGTCTTGATGGATCTAAGTATATGTCACATTTCTATTATGATGCTGAATCTTTTCATCATGTCAAGTGCACAAAGACAAAAGCTGAAGCTGCTGCTTACTTCAAAATTTGGTTTCCAAAAGCGCGACAACTGTTCGGAGTCCGAACCGTCTTCTTTAGATCAGATCTTGAAGAGTCTATCGGCAAAGAAGCAACTAAAATTCTTGATAGATACAAATTAACATGGCTATCATCCGCGGCAGACACTCCTGCGCAAAATGGGGCTGCAGAAGTATCTGGGAAGGTGATGGTGGAGACAGCAAGAACACTTAGGGTTGCAGTTGGCCTAACTAAAAATCTTTGGCCCTGGCTATGTGAGTCAGCTGCCTATCATTTAAATGGTACGCCCACAAAGAAGTTGGATTATCGAACTCCATTTGAGTTGGTTACTGGTAAAAGACCAACTCTTGCATATCTTCATCAAATTGGGTGCAAGGTATTCGCTCTTGTGGAATTCCAAAGCGAAATAAAGTGGAGGAACGAGCAAACATCAGCTACCACCTTGGTTACGCATCAACAAACATATTTTATGTATGGATAAACGCTCTAAAAAGAGTTATACGAACTCGAGATATTGTATTCAAGGATGAGATGTATGATCCTTTGAAGGATATCACCCTTGGCCAACTTGTGGATGAAAAACTGCACACAATTACTGTACAGCGAATTGAGATACCAGAAACAGATGTTCTTCTTGACTTAGATCCATATATTTTCTCAAGTGTTCCATTATTTCAAGTAGAAGATACTTGCGAGACTGATCGATTCATTGGTCAACATCAGACAACTAACAGTATAAATGGTTATCTAACGCCGTCTCCAACTATATCTAGGGAACAAACTTGTGAGATAGAAGAAGAAAGTATAGGACTTAGTAATAGTCTGGATGCTCTGGAAGTTGTGAATTTGGCGGGTGCAAATGAATACCTTTTGGCATTCTCTTCAGTGGTGGTTTAAAAACAGGATCCAATAGAAAAACAAATCCACCGTGATCAGCTTCCACCGCCATCAAAGACTTGGAAAGAGTTAATGAAGCATCCATTTAAAGACAGAATTATGGCAGCAACTTATTTGGAGTTTAATCATCTTATGCAAGATAAGATAAGATGGAGGTAGAGAATAAATATAATGGACATGCCGTACCTTTAAAGTGGATTTGGACGTATAAGTTTGATCCCCAGGGATTCCTGACAAAGTTTAAGTGTCGACTTTGTGTTAGAGGTGACTTGTAACTTCCAACACTCCAAGATACCTACGCAGCGACGTTAGCCATGAAAACATTCAGATCAATGATGGCTCTAATGTGTGCTTTTGGCTTGGAATCCAGGTAATATGACCTGGTTAACGCGTTCTGCAACGCAAACTGTCGCCGCCCGTTTATTGCAAGACTCCTCCTGGATTTGAGCATCTGGGAAAGACGTTAAAAGTAAAGCGAGCCTTATATGGTCTTCGTGAATCGCCTTTGCTTTGGTCTCGAACCCTGAAGTAGACCCTAAATAATTTTAGATACGAAGATTTTTCGGGTGTTGGTTGTCTGATGAGAGATCACAATCCAATTCTCTTGATTTATGTTGAAGATATCATCTTACTCTGTTGGCCTCATGATGTTGTTAAGGCAAATGAGTTTGAGAACTATCTATCATCGAGCTTCAAGGTTACTTCATGTGGTGATGCTAAATGGTTTCTCGGCATTGAAGTTATTCGAGATAGATTTGATAAAAAAGTATGTCTATCGCAGAAATTATATTGCGAAAAACTATGTTCTAAGTTTAACGTTAAGGGCAGAAGCCTGTACCCAAAAGTTCCACTCCCAAATACTAGCACTATCTCTGGAAACGAAGATCAAGCCTCAAAGTCATAGATTCAGGATTATCAGCAAAAAGTAGGCTCTATTGGATATGCGGCTATTTCTACCTGACCTGATGTAGCTAAGGCACATGCTGTCTTGGCACAATAATTGAATAACCCATCTGACAGATGTTTGGAGCTAGCGGATCACTTCTCATATCTGTATGGATCTAAAAACCTTGCTCTCTCCTTTGATGGAAAAGCTTCTCCTTGGGAGATATACTGTGATACATTTTTCGCTGACAATGAGGGCCGGAAAAGTTCACAAGGTCTACTTTTCAAGATGTTCGGTGGTGCTATCGACTAGAAGGCTAGTAAGCAAACGACGGTGACTACGTCAACAACTGAGGCAGAGCTCTTTGCTGGAAATACGTTGATTCGGTCAAAGTTAAGTTATTATCAAATTCGTCATTTTTTGTGAGAGGATTCTCGTGGTACTTAAACTAATAATTTACATGATGAAACCCATGAAACCTATTGTTAAACCCAAACGAATGCTTGACTAAACATATCGGACTAAACGAATGTTTTGACACCAAAGGTTTGATAACAAACCACCCTTGAAACGGGCTCCTGTAAACCAACATGAGACCGCATGATCGTATCGGGAACTTGAGACTGACATACGGCGATCCAGCTACGGATGCCTGAGTTCAGAACTTCCAACACTCTTAACGTTATCTTCTAACGTTATCTTCAAGAGGAAGCTCTAGTTATTGGTGGAGAAGATTATTTTCTTCGTTGGAACTTGAAACAAACTTGATACCAACTGGTTTTGTGATAACAAACAGTCCGTACGTATAGCAAATTCAGAATCTGAGAGTCTACAAACCAAATTGCGACAGGTGGATATTCATCAGCTCTGGATACGACAGGAAGTTGAAAAAGAAAGGAAAAATGATAGTCAAGTGGATTCCGACGTCAGAGCAGCAAGCTAATGACTTCACCAAGTTATTACCAAAGCAGTTATTCCAAGAGTTTGTCAATCAGCTTGGCCTCAAAACTCCTCCAGGTGCTCTTGAAAAGAAGTAACGCCGTGAGTTAACAGACTGCCCAAGATATAAAACTTTCTGGAAAGGTGTGTTGGAACAATAACGCTGTGGATAATATTCAACCTTCTTATGTAATCAGTTTTCCGTTATCCAAATATAGTTAGCGTCTTGTTAGTCATCAGAGTAGTTCCTGGATCGCTCTCACTGTTGTTGGACTTGGGAGGATATACATCACGGATTAGTCTTATGGCTCTACTAGCACTCAGATTGCCGTAGTCGGAGCCACAAGACACCTCGTGACTCAAATACGTTTTACTCTACTCTCATTGATCAATTACCACAATGCACTGACGTCTATATTTTTCAAGAGTTATCTTATCTTATGCAGTATGTGGTCAGTGCATAGTGGTTAAACTGGCGTCATAACAAATCCGTGCTCTGACATGTCCTTGCGTTAGCTAATTTCCTTTATTTCTAAATATACATGTATGTTATGACGAGGAAAAGGATACATGTATATAGGGAGACCTTGAGTGATAGCTGGAAGAACAAAGAGGGCAAGTTGATTTTTTAGACAATATACTTATTTTTGAATGTCATCAAACGATTTATTAATCAAATAGGTATCGTTTCCGAAATAGGCTTAGCCAAAAAGCTTCTGATTGAAATTTCTATGGAAAAGCCCCTGTCGCATATTGACTTTCACATTGAAGACCCTTGCGGGAGAGTACGTTACGTTACCATCGCTTTCAGGGATGAGCTCATAAACGCATGAAATTTTGGACTCGGATCTCAGTCAACGTCCGAGGAAGATCAACGCAGCAGATCATTGTCCTTCGGAATTTTCATTCTAATCAAACTTTAAAATTTTTTGAATACATCTAGATGGACGATCTTACAGTTACATACATTTTGACCTGGAAAAATCCGTGACTGCCGGATCCACCAATTTCACCTGATCTTGTCCATTTCCATCAGAAATAGATTCTCCGTCCTGTACAAGGCATATTGACATGTAATGCGATGGACGTTCCGACTCGCCAGACTTATTAATTACACCTGAGTGGTTTAAACAAACTTTTCACAGCGAAATAAATCATGCTCTGGATGATCGGTACTTTTATGTGTCCGCTTCGGAGAGATGGCATTCAGTCCGAGGGTGATCGGGAATTCCACCAGTCATAAACTATTGCCCGGCATAGATGTGGGTAATGATGTGAGATACTAGCAGAGACCTTATTTAGATGAACTGGCACATCTTTCATACTTCTTAGACACCCATTGATCCAAAGATTAGTATTTCTTTTATATCTCTTTACTTATATTCGGGAAAAGTGTCGATGAAAGATAATTGCGTGAAATGCGCATATTCAACTTTTAAAGCAGGTAACTGGATCAGCAGAGAATACTGTTCAACTTCATTGATTATACATGCCGAACCATTAGGAATAAAGTCAACCATAATCGAAGTTTTTTGTACTTTACCTATACTTAGGAGTATCGGGCTGTATAAACAATTTGTTGTTTTCAAGTCAAGTTCAGTCTTCATTTCAATAGCTTATTGGTATAACAAATTACGGGAAATGCGAGTTGCAGGTGCCGTCCTGAACGCCTCCGATATCTAGTGATCAGATTAACTTTTTTTAAGCTCCGAGGACTCTAGACCAGAGGAAATTAAAGTAGAAGTGTCACCGACACTTGAGGGATCCATTGAGTTGCGAGGTAATCGCAACTGCTTGTCAATTTCCTTGAGATTAAGCTTCAAAAATTCGTGCTTATTCGTCCATTTCTGCTGACTGACGGCAAACTTTCCTTTCTCGGAAGGTATTGGAGGTGGATCAGTAATTTTGGTGATAAGGTATGCTGTAGATGCTTCGGCAATCCCGTATATCAGAACGCCTACCAACGGTATTCGTAGTAGAAGGTAAAATCCAACACCAAAACCAAACAGAAGCCCTTCTCGATCATGAAACCAATTTACTTTTTGTTCTTTCGTAAAACGTATCCTGCAGAAATAAGGCTCGAGCTATAAAATAAGACTTACATTAGTGGAGCACTACTTTTAACCTGACGCTTGAGACTGACCAGCTCTCTCATTAAGCTTCGTGAAGCAAAATAACTTTGTAAAAAAATTACTAGGTAGGTCCGAGGTAAGAATATTCCTGTACCAAAAATGACAGCTGCTGGCCCTAGACCTATGATTTTTTGAAAGGTGTAGAATGATGCAGCAGGAAGCACAAATCGCCCTATAATAGGAACAAAGGACAGCGAGAATATAATAAATGATAGACCGGCTTTCTTGCCAAATCGCAAAAGGAATGTAGTGATGAGCTTTGAATGAGTTTTTTTCTCTGTGTTGTTGTCCCTTGTCGGATACTTCTTCAAATTTTCATAATAGATACCCCGAAGAGTAGATTGATCTTCTCCTTCATGTTTCTTGAGATAAGTGTAATCAACCCATGCGAGTCTGAATATAGAGTTACTAAAGTCACTGTAAGAGTATAGATTACATACGAGTCCATAAACCTGCAGTAGTTGGTTAGCATCGGATACAACTGGCAAACACAGGACCTACACATCATCTAGAGTTGGTGTGATATATCTCATCAAAGTCATAAGTAAGAAGGGCAATTGTAGTACATAATTTTGTACGAAATCCAGACTGTTACCCAGGTTTTCTCCCAAGATAGCATATTCGAATTTAAAAATAAATGAGAGGAACCATAGAAGGACTTTTATCCCAATAATCTAAGATTCATCAGACACTTTGAGAGCTAAATGAATGAGATGTTTTGATATATAGACAGTCTAACGAGCTTCTACAGGTGAAGGCAAGTAAGTCTTTTTGGAGTGACTAATGAATGTCAAGAATAATAGCCAGACATTTCGGCGACAGATGGAAACGTTGTAACTTTGAAAGATGGAAAAGTTATACCGGTATCGAGATTGCAAAGCGTATGGCAATTCCAGCTCCTATGGCAATAGCTGCCTGCTTGTAGTGCTGTGAGGTTAAGAGCGAGGGGTTTCGTAAAGCTCGTAAAGCTTGACCATGTTAGCAATCTTTGGTTGCAAGGGAGTGAGACGCTTGCCTCCAACTATCGTCAATTGTGCTCCACGAAGAATAGCATTGGGGTCGAAGTGAGACATCGGAAAGTTCTTGATCTGATTGTATGACGGGATTGATTATAAATTATTTTCAATCCTTGAAATTCATTCCATGTACTAGTAAGGATAAGGGGGGAACAAGGGAGAGCGCCACTATGAGGTAATCAGTCAAGGTTCTCCGGATTTGCCGGTGTGGATCAAAGCGAGTGATTTTAGACTTTTATCGCAAAAACAATTTTAAGGTTTTAAGGCACTAATTACATATAATTAGTAAGGTAGGGGTGTCAATCTTTCAAGGGACAATTATCATGTGCATTCTCGTATGCATACTTTTAGGAAGAAGACGTTACTTCGGACAAACCGCGGGATGGGTTTTAACGAACTTTCTTCATCTTCTCTATTAGCACATGTACATCAACGGAAATCAAAACTCACTATCTACGGTCAAGCGAGTGATGCCCTCTCGTCATCACTATTGGATGTTACACCTGTGTCAAAATTAAGGAGATAGCATGGCCCTATCTGGTCATTTCCAATCTGGCCCGAGATGCGCTTCCTATATTCCGCCGACCTATTCGTCGCCGCAAAATTCTCAAATCGAAATTTTGTATAGCCTCCCTGATGCTCGTATTGTCGAGTTCAAGCCCACAAATATCAGCAGCGACCATGTGTCGCCAGAAAAAAATACACAAGTATATGTAGAGCCAGGTACCTTATCTTGGACCTCCCGTTTTGAGAGAACTATAGCCGTCGGTAAGTTGATAACAGCCCTTTCAACCTCTTTCTTAGTCACAAATGCAGCTGATTAATCGCGTAAAAGGCTCATTGCAAATATATCGAGCGCCTGGCTCAGTGGCCTTCTTGAACTGCCAGAATTCAATTCGCCCAATTTTACCTAAATCGCAAGCCTGGTGTGTAGACGCAGATTCGAAATTCGTCTTACGGTCGCCACCACTCTTCTGGCGCATAGAGATCCCCAATACCAACCTCGTCGAGATCAAGAGAGCGCAAGAGCTTAAACATGTTTTTAGCCAGATTTTGCGCTTCGATGAGACTCCATGCCCTTTTAAAAGAGAGATATTCGTTCAACCACTTGGGTCACCACAAACACCCCCAGCCAGAAAACAAAAGTTGAGACCCATCCAGCGTCAAAAATCAGAGCAATACAAGAATACAGCTAAGCTAAAAAGTCCTGAAAACTTGGTTACTGAGATCTCTGGCCGAAAAATATCAAACAAGATACTGAAGCCACATGTATACCCGGAAAGCTCGCCAGTGTTTTCTCTATCACTAGATGGAAAAGATAAATATTCAGATCGAGATAGTTGGGGTTCTGTCTCGCGTTCATTAAATGCATCAAATCAACTTTCGGTACAGAATCTAAGGCTTCACGAAAAATCAAATCCTCTAGAAGATGCCACAAAACGCTTCGATCTTATCTCAGCTCTGTATCTAGATGATATGAAAGAGGAGCTTAGCGATAAGCCTGACGTTATTAATTCTTTAACGTCTGATGACTGTTTTACAGAAACTGTCGAAAATTATGATAGTTATGTGAAACCAAATCTCAAATCCAATATTGCTATGCCAAGAGATTCTCCACTCAGAATTTCACTTCCGGACGATTCAAGGTCTGAAGTCTCAAGCACAGAATCCTTTCACAGCTTTCAGACTTGGCACTCACTACTTGACCCACCTTCTCCTCTTACCAGAAGCCCTTCACAGCTCGGAATCTCATCATATTCTTGTTTACAGGATAAACTTATTCTCACGAATTATTCTAATCACGCACGAGGTATTTCCGAACAAAACATCGAACCAGAGAACTCACCAATACGGGAAAAGCCTCCAGCAACCAGAAATTCAAATGAAAGAAGATCTTTACCAATACTGCAGATCCCTGCTCTCTATGATGATCAAAGCGACAAGTCAGAAGAGGAATGCCAAGAGATTTCTACCCCACTGAGCGCAAAGAGCTCAAGGTTTGCACTTACATGCCAGTCAACGCCAATTAATGAGTTTCGGCGAAGAAAACTCTCGCCAGTACCCACTGCTGTAAGTCAACGGATGCATCAGATTATGACTCAAATTCCAACTTCAATCATTCAGAAAACATTTGAAGTTCTTCTAAGCCCGCCCAGTAATCTATTTCATTCAATGCTCCGTATAGCTTCCAGGATTACAGCTGGCGAGTGGCGAGGTGTCTTCTCTAGTTATGGCGAAGCGGTTCACTGGGACTTTGAAGATGATTATAGAAACAAAGATGAATATGAAGATAACTTTAAGTCTTATCTTTCGGGTATAACACGTTCCAACGAGATCGGTTTTAGTGGCTTAGAAGTTGATTGAACCACCATTTAATCCTCAACGGATTGCTACCCCAACCTAGCCAGCTTTTTATTATAGGTACTTCATTGATTGAACGTATAATCTTCTGTGGATTACTGCTCCAGCTGAGCAACTTTTGGTGTTATCTATGGTAGGAATAGTGTTTGCATGGCGTATGGACTTCAAGGCGTTTCTTCAACATTATTAAAACATTCCGGAAATATTTATGGTACAATTCTTGGTATTTACATGTATTAGATAAATACTCTAGGGCGCTTCGATGAAGGGTTTATGGATTAAGGTGGCAGAGGAACCGCTGTACAAATTGAACTTGTATGAATCGAGATTTTCCGGGGCTTCTAACTGAGCGCATACAGTCATATAAACTTGTAGATGCCCTAGATGAACATTTGGTGGCAACGCAAACTACCCATTTGTGCGATTACACTTGTCATTCTCTGTTGTGCAACTTTGGGGCTCTCTTAGCCTACAAAGTAGGAGTTTAGCAACGACACTTCAAGAGCCTTTTGATGGAACATGCTCTGGACAGATTGAAAGACCTGAGCCGCCTCTTCGATCGCAAATTCATTTCGTTCTTTTCTCCGAAATGCCTCTTGAATACGTAAATGTACCATTCAAGACGGATACATGAGCGTTCGACTACCGTCTGCCAAATTATTGCTAACGCAAGGTCACGGCATTAACGTCAACCCGTGGCCTCATTGTTCAGGAAAACGCCATCTCATCTTGACTGGGTCGATAGCATTGAGACTGATGCACCATTACCGAGGGAAATATGTCTAGCGAATATATCTCTTGATGTCCGGTGCTAGCCCGGGACTCTGCTCTACAGGGCCGATTATGAAGTGTATATTCAAAGAAAGATCCTTAACAGTAAGCACATATCGAGGGCGTTGTATTCATCGATGCCACTGCTTGATCCCGCTTGATCCCGCATCGATCCATCTCCGGAAAGACGGTTATCGAGTGCTTCGTCGCTCCGCACTCACCTGATGCGTGAGAACGTGCCGTTGCGGATCTAGCACGCTTCAAACGGCGATCTTCTGACGTGAATCAAATAAGAGGGTTTTCATGCGACTGAATTTACATAATGATCAGCCCAGAGAGCTCTCTCCTCCACCCCCAGCCCGAGAAGTTGGTTAACCAGCAATTTGTTTCCCTGTTGAAAGTGGCTACTTGTCGGTCACGGATCTCGAAGGATCGTGGAAGGTTATCCTCTAATTCCTTGTCGGGGCGGAAATCCTCGCCGGGGTCTTCCATAGTCTCCCTCTCGCTCACTGTCAGCTGGAGTTCAAATCGTCTCGAGGAAGTCGACATCAGATATACTTTGTGGCCTAAATGCGCGCCGCGAAGAGACCCGGGAGAATCTTTGGGTCACGAAGAGTAACACGATACGATAGGGAAATGGTGAATTTAGGCAGGCTGAATACATTACCCTGAATCATTGGTAGAAAGAGATGTGCCTGATATCAGAACCCATACTATATACATGTACACGACTAATCAAACATTGTCAAAAGTCTCTGAAGATGCTATTATCGCTAAATGAGAGTTCATTTTACCATGAACATGTAAGCTGGCTGAAAAAAAGTACTAGCCAATGAAGAGCATCAGTGTCGTGGTGGAAAGGTTCTGAAAAGGCTCTGCCGATTGCCTTTGGTAGACATGTGCGTGTATATGGCCCGTAGATAGATATCTCCATGTGATTGAAGTTCAATTTCCTTAGTGGCATAAATTGGACATCTACCATGGCTAGAGGCTACTCTGATAAAACGGTATTCTGGCCGGTAATAAGCTGCAGAATTATATGAGCGCAAAACATACATGTGTACATATATAACTGATTACAATTTTCCAGCTAGAAAAATCTCTTGACATCTTTACGGGCATGGCTCTTTCGAGATTTGGCAAACACTACCAGCGACATATAGAAGCTGAGCTCTCCCCGGAGAAGTGCATTCCAAGTATCACGATTTACTAGTGCTTGCTCGTGCTTAGATCTTGATTTATATCCATCAATTCTGAGCACTCGATACTAATATTCGACATATTCATTTGATCTCCAGGGAAACATGAGGGTTTGGACGTCGAGAGAAAGACTAATCAACAGGTTTGGAGCCGTTTTAGTGCAGTCCAGTAGTAATATTTCATATGGCGTGAGAAAGGATATTATCAGGACGCTCTTGCATATATGAACGGGGAAGAGATAAATTCCAGTGGCAGTAATTACCTCTCTAAGAAGATCCAGCATTTCCTCGTTTGCTTCAGATAGCGTAGAAGTTTCAGCTAACTGATGTATATGTAGATGGCTTATAGACTCTTCTGACAAGAGCAATTTAAATGACTTATTCGCTACATTTCCCATTGAAGGATGCGTCGAAAGTGTGATAAACGTCACAAATCATCCATTCACGAAGATTGAACATATTTTTCCAGTCACGACCTGGGCAAGCTGGATCCGGTACACCTGGAGGGCTTTCTGGATTGTCCCTTGAGAGAATCCAGGGTCGTTGGCGATAGCTTTTCGAGTCAGACCATGAATCTTGAGTGTTTGTACACTAGCGAGCAAAATGTCTACATGTTTGCACCACAATGGACTAATCTCAATATAACTCAACGATATTTACATGAAAATTAGTAATTCTAGATTCTGAGAAATTCTAAGTCATTTTTCTATCAGTACTGTAATTTTTCCCATAAAAAATAATGAGGAAATATACTACTTACAGGGGTGCTTTAATCAGGTGATCATGTAGAGATTTTGCTCGCGCCATTTCGTCATGAGGCAACTCCTGCATTGAGGCCAAAATATGCCTGAAACTTTAACTCTTCCGTGTACATAAGCAGCTTCCAATCCTAAGAAGTAATCATCAACGTTTTGAAATCAAATTTTTCGGATTTTTTCAGGATGAGAAAGCTCACATTAGATCAACTATCTTACTCAATGAGGGTAAGAATGTTGAAGATATTTCAAGAATTGTGGGTTGTGGCAAATCTACAGTAGCTAAATATCGTGGCAAGTCACTAGATCATTCATCATCCGCTAAACGTGGACGACCCGGCAAATTAACGTCTCGAGACAAGC
>JAKRRZ010000798.1:0-16139 GCA_022627015.2 Podosphaera aphanis | reverse complement strand
CGTGCGATATTTCTCTCTCTCTAGCTGGCAGTTTGATCTTGCTACATGCTGATCGAATCGTCTGTTGAACGGGTAGCTTATCTGATAGTCCGGCGTGTTGGACCCTCCTTTGTTTCAGATATATTTCTATGGGGAGAACTGAAGATTCGTGTTCGATGCTCGAGGTTGATATTATTGAAAAAATGACTTAATTTTACAACCATGTACCAACTACTACAAGTATCAGTCACATGTAAGTACCTTAGCGTCAGAAAGGAGTTTTGAAATGCCGCACGCAGTTTTTTTTTTTTTTAAATCAATCTTGTGTATGCAGCCTGAAGCTATGACACGAATGATTACGGAAGTTATGTTTTTCACAGAATGACTTATTTTGACGTTTTTGGAACACTCATACTCAGATTTCATTTGCAGATAGCACTACGCGGATAACGTCTTGCGACATATAACCTCTTCCGTGTATACCCACCACAGTGAAAAGCGGGAAAAACCCGTGGCCAGCTGAGTATGATTTCATCAAGCTATGAGAAAAACACCACCGCGAGTAAGTGTGGTTAACGGGTCTTGCTGGATTCGAGCCAGCTTTCTCCTGTCCCGAGTGGGGCATGTGTCCAAGCATCCCAGAGTCTACTTGAGAGAACGGCCGGGACGGTGCACCACTGCACCATCCGACCCGGCCGCTCGCAGTGCTAAGCCGTAAATCAATGGTTCATATTGATAATAACGGTATTTCGAGCTGTTAATTCAGCCTCCGGGACCGTAGACGAATTTTTAACCGAAGTTCAAAACAGGGTCCTCGCGCTAAGGTATGTAGTACACATATCTTGGCGCGAGGGCCGGATTCCGAAATGCCGTCCTAATGCCTTTCCGTTAGCTGTAAAGCCCTTCCCGGTGCTTAACAGCATTTCAGCGCTTCGCTTGATATAGCGATTGCTCTGAGTAAGTTAGGATAGTAAGTCGAGAAGGGACAAGTACGTCCGCAAAAATTAAGTTGCAGCGCATACTGTCGTATTCATGGCGCCAGCCTTGCAAAAAGTCGCCAAGCAATATCTCCATTGGCTACATAGGTTTTGTCGCGTTCAGAAGAGGGTCAGAGTCATCCTGGATTTCACTATCTTAGAGAGGTTGAATTTGGATGCTTCTCCGTCTGAAAAGTTGTTTGGTTTCGCTTGGTCATTTATTTGCAATTATTCGTCAAAAGTTAGACTTGAAACCTACCCGAGTAATTGTGTAGTTAGCATTAGACAGACCTAAATGCGGCTTTCTCTCCTATGGGGATTAGCTACCATACGCGTGTTGTGGATGTATATATGTATATACACTCGCAGGTGCCTTCGTAATACAGAACGGAAATCAGTATGTAACCACTTTGCTTAATCCATGTGAAAAAACTTCTGATCTATAATTAAAGGCTAAAAAGAAGCAGAGATTAGATGATTTGATGATAGCTTAATTGGTGCGGTGGTTGATAGTCGACGACGAGAAGCTGTGTGTTGGGCTGTGTAACCAAATCGCAACTGACTAAGTCGGAGCACCACGATTCCACCCAACAACAATTCTACCCACGTGATATTGTAATTTTTAATTGGAAATTTTTAATTTTACTCTACAATAATAAATCTAAATCTCAAATTCATATAGACACTCTTTGAAGGAATAGGCCTGCCCATGTTCTGTAGAAATTTTAGCCCTCCTAGCGGCTGTGTTGACTCGTTGTGTCCTATTTACTGCTTCAGATTTTGATGCTACCGTTGCTTCCTCCTGAGCCCTTTTAATTGCTTTAATGCCAGAAAATTGAGTATTTGGGTCTGCTATCACCTTCTTTCTTTTCTTGTTAGCCGATAATCGGCCATTTTCAAGACTTAGAGCTTAGTTTTTCATTCTTTCCTCGGCAATTTGCGCCTGGAGCTGTCCGATTGATTTTGCCGTTTTGCGCATGAACAAAGCCGTGCCCCGCGTGAGTTCATTATTGTGACGGGCTGGGCCCGGTCGTTTATGGTTGTCTGGGTTCACCCTGGTTACACATCCTGGTTTAATTATGGAATATCCTCAGGGGTCAGTGAGACGGGCTAAGACCCAGTTATTTACGGATGTCTGGACTCATCCTGGTCTCGTTATGGAATAGGGAGTTGTGCGAATACGGGGGAGCGGACACTTCGAATACGATGATAGTATGAGCACGAATGACTATGTCGGGGGAGGTACAGTAGGAAAGGTATTAATAGAGGTAGTACTCCTTTAGAGTAGGGACATAGTAAAATATAATTCTTTTGTGGTATTGCTTTCGTGCAGTGTCCGAATTGCTCTCGCCCGTTACAATTATTGCCTCGTAAGACCTGAATTGCTGCATATACATCCACTGGCTTGTGAGGAGTAAGTATATCATCAATTTGTCGCTTATTTATTTGTCGCTCGGGTGTTATTGGGCGTGGTTGTGAAGGGGGTTGAGTAAAAGGATTCTTCAGACCCTTTTGGCGATTAAATGGGAACAAGCCGGCTGCACGCCATCCGCCTTTGATCTGAATGACCGTAAGTCGTTCATTTCGTGCCTCATTATAGCATTTAATAAATCTCTGCTTTTTTATCGGTGCAGAATCGTGTATGGTGGAGAGGTCTTCAATCAGCCGACGGTAGCGAGCTTTTAGTGTAAAGGGTTAAAGATAAATTGGCTGTACTCAATAATCAATACCAACGAAGAATTAATATTTTTTACATGAGGCTCCCCAGGAGTCGGCGTCTCTCTACTTATATCTACAATGTCTGATCGTACATTATTGTTTTCTACGCCTTCCTACCTCCTTCGTATTTGCAGCACCTCGTTCGGCTTTCCCAAACTCCGTAGTG
Organism: Podosphaera aphanis; assembly: GCA_022627015.2. Classification (NCBI taxonomy): domain Eukaryota; kingdom Fungi; phylum Ascomycota; class Leotiomycetes; order Helotiales; family Erysiphaceae; genus Podosphaera; species Podosphaera aphanis. The sequence goes on along the minus strand of JAKRRZ010000798.1, from coordinate 13,298 downwards.
TTTCCGCTTAACTTCGTGGAGGAGCGGTCGGCTAACTTACGAGTATCTGTGTACTCCTTATCTATAGCCGATCTGCTTCAGCCTAGTCTCGTATTTCCATACCTGGCTGGTCCCTACGACCAGCTAACTTTTCGGGCACAGCCCTTAACATTTAGAGGCGAAAAACACGATAAGTCGAGGGGTTGAAGGATATGCGTTGTATGTGGAGGCATGTAGACCATATGGACTTTATTTTTGTGACATTCCCATTGGAAATTCACGTTTGTGTGGCTTCCATGGCCATCAACAAGAAGTATCCGCCAGCTATTCTCATCTTGAGGCTTGGTTTCTGGTAAAAAAATTGGTTTCAACCATCCAAGTGCAATCCTATTAGCCGTCCATCCATTCTCTGACGTTGTGTAGACCCAATCCGGTACATCTTCCTCAAACCAAGAGGTTTGTGGTGCTGTACCTTTAAAGATCGCGAGGGGCCGAGTTTTGCGACCGTCCACACTAACTGTTTCCACAATTGAAACCCATTCGCGATCTTCAGGGGTTTCACGATAAGTACAGCTTTTATTTGATATACCTATCACCCGCTGATTAGTGTAAATTCCGAGTCCAAGTCCATGTTCATCCATGTTCCATATATTCTCTAGACGAACATCGAATTCACGCTTCACACTCTCGAAAAGTGAGTAGAATCCATCAATTATTTCTGTAGTGGCTGCCTGAACTCTTGCTTTATCGAGCGGCTTGCCAGTCATACCCTTAATTTGAGGGTGTTGTGATAAAAACCGATAAACCCAATTTTACCTATAGAAGTATTGTCCTCCTCCAAGTTCAGTATCTTTGCAACCATTTTTCGCACTTGAACATGGGACGGGGCCTGCTTAACACGGTCTAGCTCTATTATCCAGTTGACAAGGTATAATTCCTGATCATTAGATAAGAGTTTTAATGGTTCTGCACTTTCTTGGTGCGACTTTGATTTTTCTTTGATTCGTTGGATTAATGTGGCTGCTGGTAGGTCATAAGCCTTTGCTGCGGCCCGTTGCGACGAAAATTCATTACGATTAAATGCTGTAATGGCATCCTGGAGTCTTGATTCCCTAGCAGACTTTTTTTTTTGTAGTATATAAATTTAAGTGTGATTTAAATATAGGTTTACAAGAAAGGACTGATGGGTTGGCGGGGATACTAGAATTGTGAGTGGAATTGTGGTTGGGTGAAATCATGGTGCTCCGACTTATTACATAGAAACGTAGCTGTGAGCTTTCACGTTTGCGCAGGGATCCTTCTAAGCTGCCAATGTTACGAGCTGCCAATCCTTATGAGCCACCGGTCCTCATAAGCCGTCATTAAAAATAAGCTATTTCCTGGGCATCCGTCTAAAAATTTGTCCAGCTAACACGTCATTACTATTAACTTTCATTAAGTGCTAATTCGCATTATGGTTAATTATGCAGAAGCGCATATTGTAGTTAATTTTTGTCGTCGTATAACTATTGATTAACTGCTATGGCTAGAGCGTACAAAGGTGCTGTAACGGCATTACTAGTATACGGGCATTTCAAACCCCCATTCTGACGCTAACGTATTTTGTTACTGTAATTATATGCCAAGTCCTAATTAAGTATCAATTCAAAAATTGCGGTTATTTTAGGTGAAATGAATATTTTTAGCGGCGTCTCCTCCAAGGCCTCGATTGCCAGTCCCAAGTATAGACGATAGATAGTTTCAGGTTAAATGAATAGACTAATGGGTGAAAGTTCACCTCCGGGACCAAGTAATTAATTCGTTAGTAAAAAGCCTAATGATTACTCAAGAAGATTCTCAGGTTTGTCCAAACGAGGGATTGATAAAAGTTTAGCTGGGACCCTTGCCAGAGGGTGGTTATAATCTATAATTATTATTTAGATTGAATTACTCATGAACGATTTAACGATATAACGATAACGGGATTAAAGTTTGAGTCTGTGTTTGATTATATTTGATGAGTGGTACTAGGAAGGTACATTTGTGTTCAAGTTTATCGAAAATAGATCCATGTTTTAATGATGAAATGAGAGCAACGACACGATCATGTTGTAGAACTAAATCCTGGGAAATGGCTGATTTCTTTCTAGTTCGGTCATCATTTGGCAGTCACTACTGTCACCGGTAGCTGTCTAATATTCAATTTTATTGATAATTATATTAGATCCCGACATGCAATAGACACCCATCATATCTCGAGTTAAAAAAATGGCAAGAGTTCTTCCAGCTCCTGAAGAACTGGTGGGCTATAATCATGCAGTTGCTGGACAGTAAGATACCTGAACATGTTAAGCGTGCGAAGAAATGCTGGCTAACATACAAGAAGTGATGGAATACTTTGCGACGCAGATGGAGAGCTTTTTATTAAGCCATGCACGGATACCGAAGTCACATTTTACGAGATCTCAAGGGCCTTGCATCCCCAATTTGTAGAAATAATCCCAAGGTTTCTTGGTGTCTTAGCTTTGGAGCAGAAAACATCTGAAGAGAAAATTGAAGATATAGGTGCTCAATTATTAGAAAAGGTCCGCTCGGAACAGCCCGAATTCAAGAATGCGACTTCTAGCGACGCAAAGATAAACGTTCCTGGAAAAAGAATACAGACAAACCAAGCCGTTGTTCTCGAGAGTGCTTCTCATGGGCTTTGTCGACCAAATATATTGGATGTCAAGCTCGGAGTACGTTTATGGGCTGACGATGCTCCCGAACAAAAACGTATTCGTTTCGACAAAATTACAGCAGAATCTACACACAAAGATCTAGGGTTTCGAATTGCGGGGATGCGTGTATGGCAAGGTCCCGATGCTACAGGTGAAGATATAGACGAAGAAGGTTATCGGATCTATGACAAGAACTACGGTAGAATTTTCGTGAACACCGAGAATGTGAATGAGACTTTTAAGAAATTTATATTTAATGAGGGGGCTGGCGTTGATGAGAAGCTCGGGAAATTTATCGCTCAAGCTCTTCTTGCGGAAGTAGATCGGATTCAGAAGGTTTTGGAGAGCCACGAAAATCGCATGTTCTCCGCAAGCTTACTGTTTGTTTTTGAAGGCGACGGCACTGCTCTAAAAACCGCCATTGAGCGCAACAGAGTCTCGAATGAATTATCGGACGAAGAGAAAGATAACGAGCCTAAGATATACTCTGTCAAACTTATTGACTTCGCACATGCCAAATGGACCCCAGGAAGCGGTCCAGACGAAAATACTCTTTGTGGTGTTCGGTCTGTAGGAAATATACTTCGGAATCTAGCCTGAAGTCAGAGGTTTAGATTACATGCATCAGGGAAATATATCTATGAACATCATTCTATGAACAGGGTACATTTGGTTTTTTTCATTATAGCATTAGTATGTCACTTTTATTGCAGATACATCTTCCATAGTCGTCGAGTCGCAACAGATACATGTAATTACCGATCCTCAAAACCTACTCATTTCGAAACTACGAGATAATGTCGTTTGCCATGACATGATACTCACACTCCCTATATCCTAAATACTCCGTAGACATAGCTTTCAAAGAGAGAACTTCTGTAATTGTCGCTTTTCACGAAGTAGCTCCAATTTTGTCCGTCCAACAAAATCGGATCAGCATGAAGTCAGATGTTTTTTACACTGAGCCTTATGAGGGGAGCGAATCTACGATCCCACGATCATAGGAGTGAAGACATGAGAGGTGTTATTCAGCGCTTAGATACATTAATAAATGTAACAAGCTTGAATTTAGTCGATCGGCGTACAATAACCATGGAGAATACGCTCGCAGTAATTTAAAAAAATTGTAGAGACTCGAAAACAGAGATGAGACAAAAATCAGAAACTGCGGTTGAGCCTGAGAAAGAGGAGACTGAAGTTAATGAAGGTAACCATGGCGTGGACTTCAGAGGAAGAACTCAATGCTCTTTTTTTTTTAAAAAAAATCATTCTTGTGTATGCAGCCTGAAGCTATGACACGTATGATTACGGAAGGTGTATTTCTCAAAGAATGACTCATTTTGACGTTCTGGAACACTCATACTCAGATTTCATTTGCAGATAGCACTACGAGGATAACGTCTTGCGACATGTAACCTCTTCCGTGAATACCCACCACAGGGAAAAGTGGGAAAAACCCATGGTTATCTGGATATGCTTTCATCAAGCTATGAGAAAAACACCACCGCGAGAGAGTGTGGTTAATGGGTCTTACTGGATTCGAACCAGCTTTCTCCTGTCTCGAGTGGGGCATGTGTCCAAGCTGCCCAGACCAGACTCTACTTGGGAGAACGGCCCGGACGGTGTACCACACCACCATCCGACCCGAACTCAACGCTCATGGCACTCTGAAAAAGAAGATAGTTTACGGCGGCTATAATAGCGACCTCGACCCGGATGATTCGGAAAGAAACTTCGATAGTAGTCTCAATATCTACCGCATGGCACAATACCCAGAGAAACAACATACGAAAAATGAGAGCGAACGATCCGTAAAGAGCGTCTGGCCGGAAGTAAGGATAGCATCTGATCTAAAGGGAAAGGGTGCTCAAATCAAGGGACTGCCTGATGGAGCTCATAAATTCAAAGTCTACTTGGACAACTCATAGAAGCTTGTTCAAGCTTCAGATGTCTCAGTTTTCCACAACTTACGTCAAATACAGCAGGCCTCGTTTCAAGCAGCTATTCTGTATGACTTATGGCTTGTAAAGCTTTCTCTTATGCTCAAAGGTGATTTTCAAGTCATCCAGAAATTTATCGATAACACTGTTACATCATGGCCCGAAGTATTAGAAGCAATTTTTTAACTTTTGGGTCGGCATGGAACTATGAGACGTCCTATCATTCAATTTGCGCGTCTGGTACTGTTCCAAAGTGAGGGATACGCCAACTTTGCCTGGAGATTGAGAACGGCGTTTCAAGAACTTCCAAGAGAACCCCACTATGATTCCGCGATCCGAGATATTTTGCTCGAACTATCAAGACGTATATGCCCAGTGTCTGGTCAACAATTCTGCCAAGGATAAGAATGCCTACCACCCAATTAGTCGAAGAAATGGTTATACAAGCTAGTATTATTGCGCAGACCGACGTAGGGCCTTGTGTGAACATCTAGAGGACTTGCCGCCTGACGTCTCTATACTGCGGCTTCTTTCCGACACTCGCCTTGTTCCATGTAAAGCACAATGGATAATTGGCCTCTAGATACTCGCGTAGTTTTGGAAAGCGAACCTTCTCTTGGCAAAAGACGGAACGTGAGGATAATCTTTTGCTAGCGACTTGTTAACGTTGAAGCGGGGACATGTACAAAATTTTTGTGTTCATTCAAGCATAAATTTTCACATTATTGATATCCTTTTCTCTGGGCCTTTAACTTTAAGAGCCAGGTTTTCCTGGGACGACGCACTGATGCTCTACATAGCTATATTTAGCTGTTTAGTGTATGAATCTAATAATAATGTCAGGATTGAGTGGACTAGGATCAGCGGAGGAGAAGAGTCAATCAGAGGACAGAAAGAGAAGGGAAAGCTAGCGGCGTATCAAGAATGGGCTAATACTTGGCCCCGTCGACATCGCAGTGGAACCCTACGACATAGACCTGTTACCGACCCAGAAACTTGGACAGCAGCCGAGTTCATCACGGATAAAACGACAGGCAAAAGAAAGGTAAGTTTTAGAGGAACACCCTACTTGATGCACAAAACCCTTAAAAGGGCCCAAAGCAGTATAGCCATGCAGATAAGAAGCGAGCATATGGGACTCAAATCTTATCTGTACCGAAGAAACGTCCCTGGAGTTGAGAACCCAAGTTGCCCATGTGGATACCTATCTCAAAATGTCAAACATATGATAATGGCCTGCCCCTTATGGTCAGAAGGGAGAACAGACATCTGGCGTAAGGCCAAGAATCGATCTTTCGAAGCAATGTTGAATAGCCCAGAAGATATCGGAAGAATCACGCAGTGGATCCTAGACCAGGGATGGATCGAACAATTCCGATTGGCTGGAGAGGTGGAGGCACAAATAAAGCAGAGGGAAGAATCACTAAAGAAAGGAAAAAAATAAAGAAATAATTGGCGAGATGGTAATCACACTGGGCTCAACAGTATTAATGCACTTCCTGAAGGTTTCCTGGGAAACTAGGTATAAAATTAAAGAAAAAACCGGGTAGAATGGAGGGGTTTTCACCGAAAGGTTTCCCCTCATGTATATTTAAAGTTGATAGTTACCTGCGTGGGCCACTGTAGGCGCCAAATCGGGTCAAATGAAATCAAATTCAAATGTCAGGATCGCCTTTCTTGTGGAATATAAATATGGAGATAACCGGCTGACTAGCGTTTTATGATTCTGGTCTAGCCTTTTGGCCGAGTGGTAATACATCTATCTCTTGCAGTATGTAGGATTGCACCCCTTAGCCTGTCAACCACCTTGTCTACCCTCCCCGCTGTCTACGCGCTACTGTAAAAAATAATAATAATGTTATTATTATTCCATCCCAAAAGGATAGTCAAACCTCAGCAATCAACCAGAGAAAATGCTTACTCACCTCACAAATGCGAGTGCTGAAACATGAGACCTCTATCCTACCGATGGAGATCTTTTTAAAGTATAGGAGGGTGCAGCATGCTGGGCTCACTCGAAACACCCCGGTCCAACAGACTACTAAAAAGACCTGCCTCACGATCAGACATCAAAGTAAAGGGAACGATAACTACGTTTCTTTCACCAAGGATAAAGGTAGAGAAGTGCGGTCTCGAATCTGCGGCGGAGAAGTGTCTACTAAGAGACAGAAAGAGCTGGGAAAGATCGGCGCGTACCAAAAATGGGGAAGTTCTTGGTCACATCAAGACAGTCATGGAACCAGGAGACATAGAACTACAGCCGACCCTGAAGTCTGGAACGCCGCCAAGATTTATACCGACAATAAAACAGGCACGAAGAAGATGAACTTCTTGGGAACACCATCTCAGCTACACCGACACCTCAAAAAATCTCAAAGCAGCATTACAATCCAGATAAGAAGTGAACACATTGGGTTTGCGGCTTATCTATACGGAAGAAACGTCCCTGGAGTTAACGAACCAAGCTGCCAGTGAAGATATCCTTCGGAAAATAACATGCACGTGGTGATGGCCTGTCCACGACGGGCTAAAGGGCAGAGGTGTAGAGGAAAGCCAAGAACCGATCATTTGAAGCCATGACTTACAACCCGGAAGACCTTGGAAGATTAACGCAGTGGATCCTAGACCAGGGATGGTTAGAACAGTTCTGTCTGACCGGGGAAGTGGAGAGGCGGGTGTTAGAGAGGACAGAAAGAAGGTGTTTGACGTGAAGGACACTCTCACTCTCTTTGACAGATAATTTTGTAATAAAACTTATTTAGGGAATATCAAGTCTGGTATCGTGTCTTCCTATAACTTCGGGTTGAAATTTTAAAAGGAAGAGATATATAGACAAAGGAGATTAGAGGAAAAGGAGAGGGATCTTGCGAGATAGAATCTATTCTTTTCAAGTTCTCATTCTGGAGAATAGAAGTCCACATCTGTTATTCTCGATACTTATAGTACGATTCTTTCAATATTGATTAACGCTTCTATCACGAAAGTTATCGTGTCTTCAAATCAATTGTCATATATGGTAGCTGATTTAAGGCGGTTGACAGCATTAGTTTTTGGGCAACCAGTTTTCCAAAAACTCGTCGATTTCTTTAAAATTGACATGGGTAACGTAACTGAGTCTTGTGATTCGTTTTCAGATTACTAGAATTCTTTAGAATTGGTGTACGTTGAGTTGCATGTTAATAAAGAAAAACTTTTGAAAATTTTAATGTACTGCTAATCCTCCCCCTCCCAAGAACACGCAGTGACTTGGGGGCGGGTAATGACATTACCGAGCCCCCGATCAATCTGGATGAATAATTACATGCAATTAGTTTTGTTGTGAGCGCTGTGTCTTGGTTTGTGGCCAGGCGATGCGAAAATAAGTCTTTGTGCAAGTCGGAATCCCGCAGTTATCGCCCACCCACCCACCCACACGGAGACGTCTGGCTTGGTCGAAGAAATCAAGGGTAACTGACACACCCGTGTCTAGCAACGGGCGTCTATCCTTAGTGGTGGATTTCCAAACTGTTTTTCGGGAACATCTACGACGCGACGACTCTAGGACTGACCACCAGTTTCAAGTGGGGCGTAGTATGGGCAACGAGACCCCGCGATTAGCGCCGCTCGACGTGATGACGACGCAGTGCCACTAATAATCCAACGCGCACTCTTTGGCCGCTCGGCGTGACACGTCGAGCTCGCATCCTAACCTCGCGCGCAGTGATCCCGACGTCCCGTCCCTGCGATCAGAGGTTCCAGCACTGAGAATGTCAATCCCCGGACTTGGGCAAGCTCTCCCTGCGGTCGGTGGCTTCTCAACTCGTTTTCATGGTTCCAGAGGCTAAGATATAGTAGACGTCATCCAACGACGCGATCCTCGGGACACCCCCCGTCATCCACGAGATTCCGGCCAACTCGGAATGGCGGTTTGAGGTCGCTTTTGGACAAACGGTTCAAGTGAGGGTATGTGATCGCCGCCGCACATGATGACCGGAGGGCCACTGAAAAGATGTAGATCTTGTCCGGCACGGCAGAAATTTTTGGCACCGAAATCGCCCTCAATCAGACTTACAGGTTTCAGGGCACGAAAACTGCCATATTTTCTTGGCACGGGTGTCGCATAGAAGTTAAAGGAGCGTGTGAAGAATATACTGCTGAAGAGACGCCGATGGTGCAGTATGTTAATACACATTTTGCTCTTGAGAAGTTACGAGATCTAGCCGAACGCAATAGATCAGATGGGCCAAGGGTCTTGGTTGTCGGTCCCAGTAATGCAGGAAAAACAAGCCTCGTGAAGATTCTGACGGCCTACGCGTTGAGGATAGGTCGACGTCCCATGATTGTCAATACAGATCCAAGAGAAGGGTTACTCTCAATTCCCGGAACACTAACAGCTACAGCTTTTTCTACTATTCTTGATGTAGAGCAGGGCTGGGGCAGTAGTCCTACAAGTACTTCAAGCCCCATACCTGTGAAGCTGCCACTGTGTTATTTTTACGGACTGGGAAATCCGGAAGATAACGCAAAGGTATATAAACCTGTATTGACAAGACTAGCTCTAGCTACAATGAGTAGAATTGCAGATGACAAAGAAATCAAGCACTCTGGTATTATTATTGACACGCCTGGAGTAATAAGTCAAGGTAAAGGAGGATACGATTTAATATCACATATTGTTTCTGAGTTTTCAGGTACGGTCGTTAAATTTAATTGCCTTGATGATTTCATCAATTACTAATCTATCATTAGTCAACGTTATACTTGTTCTCGGCTCCGAGAGATTGCACAGTGAGATGCAGCGTCGCTTTTCTTCTTACAAGTTAAGTACTGGCGGATCAATTACACTGGTTAAAGTCGATAAATCTGGAGGATGCGTCGATAGAGATGAAGAGTATTTACAGCAGACTAGGGAAGCGTCTATTAAAGAATACTTTTTTGGTGGGTTAAATGGCACATTAAGTCCGCATACTCAGCAAATCAATTTTGAAGACATCACAATTTACCGGATCAAAGAAGGTCAGATTTCAATTTTTTAAGCAAGTACCTAACTGACGGTAGAAATAGCCGGGTCTTCATCATTTTTGCCAGGAGGAGAAGTTATGTCAGATGATGAGACCTTTGAGAAGATTGAACCTAATCCCTTGATGTTACATTGCACCCTGGCAGTGATGTATGCGGCAGAATCAAGCCCTCAAGAAGTTATCAGAGATGCAAGTATCATGGGATTTGTATATGTATCCGAGGTAGACGAGAAGAAAAGGAAGCTTAAAGTGTTGGCCCCAATGAACACAAAATTTACGGATAAACCATTAATATGGGGATGCTGGCCAGAGTCATCAATGAGCATCATATGTTAAGATTATTTCACTCCTCCAGACTTTCCAGATAACGTATTCATTCTAATGATTATTGAGTAATTCATTATGTCATATGATTCGACAAACGCTCTTCATAATGTTTTCACTACTATCATCACATAAACCTTTATGAACATCGATTATTGTTTGAAGGTTAGTTTTGGAACTTATATCCCCCATTAGTAGCCTCGGCATATGTTGGAGGAACAGAAGCCCTAGTGCCGTCCTGGGAGGATGTCTGAACGTGGTAAGTCGGAGAAGTACTGCTTGTTGAAGTACTATGGGTCTGCTTTTGGGTCGTTGTACCATAGGAAATATTTTGGTTTAGATTAGAAGGTCTTGCGACTCCTCTTGGGCCATAAGGTGTCTGAACTACAACGATAATCGGACCAGTTTCGGGATCATTTGGAGATCTTTCTTCGTCTTCTGGATATTTTGTGATGATGTACCAGGCGTGTAAGAGACCAGGAATTCCACCTAGAGCACAGAGTAATAGGTTGATAAGTGAATCGGCTGAGCAGACACCACGCTTGACCCAAACTATCCATGGATACCGTTAGCTAAGCCAGAATTCCAGTGAGCGAAAGATACCTGCGATGGGCGGGAATATAATTGCGAGTAGTCCTAGCAAAATATCGTTTGCGGACATGGCGAATCTTAATTAATTTAGAGCAGATAGTTAACTCGTTACCTGATGTTGTTTACTTCTGCGGGGAGGTTTGTCGGGATGTTGATTGTGCATCCTAAGGCTAAAAAGTACGCTATTTTGTCTCATCTTACTAATCCAGTCTATTCTTAGCAGGACATGTGCTTGCAAATAACGCCCTCTACTGTCAAGCCTCGCTATAAGGATAGTGGGTCGACCCTAGTTTACGAGTTCCTATTGGTTACCTGCATCGGAGCCTCCAATCATAGGCCTTAATTTGGGGTTGACCCACTATCCTTACAGCGAGGCTTGACAGTAATTACTAACGTCTGTCACCTACCTTTGGGCCCCCCTCAAGAACCCCACCTTCGTAGACAACCCTTGAACTAAAACTTTTACAACTCCAACAAAATTTGATCAGCTGCCTTCAAATTTTGTGACAGTACAGTTGGACCTGTCTAAATGCAAGGCTTCGGTAGTCCGGAATTTTTGCACTTGGAAGGCTACCAGATTATTGATTTTCAGTACGCAAGTAGCCATTTAAGTGCAAAAAATTCGGACTACCGAGGCCTTGCATTTAAACAGGTTCAACTGTATTCTTTCGATCTTAATGCCTCGATACACAGAGAATAATCTTGAAGAGGCTCTTGAAGCTCTCGCAAATGGGCAAAGTCTAAAAAAAGCTTCATCTAAATGGGGCGTTCCGCGATCAACGCTTCAGAATCGTCTGAAGGGTGTTCAGTCTCGTGATGTGGCATCTTCTGACTCGCAAAGGCTATCACTGACCCAGGAAAATTGTTTGGCTGAATGGATCCGAATTCAGGGCAGCTTAGGCCTGCCACCAACTCGCCATCAGTTCAAAGTTATGGCTGAGCGGATTCTACAAGTTGACGGCAACTTCCAGCCGCTGTGAAGGGGCAGTGCGGTCTCGCTGTCGCGGATTACGGTGCCACAAACTATGTATATTTATCTACAGGTATTCGAGAGTCACAAAGGAAGGGGGAGTGCGCTTTATAAACAAAATCCGTGACGCGGTCCCTGGTGTTACCCCACCAACCAATAGCCACAACACAACCACTAACCACAGCATAACCACAGCGCAGCCCGTAACAGCCGCTCGGAAAAAATTGGGTTCAGAAGTTTATTAATAGGAATCCATCAATTAAGGTCCAGAGATGTAGGGCAATTGATTTTCAGCGTGTCAATGGCGCCTCAGAAAATATTATTAGGCCATGGTTTGATAGACTCGCTGAATCCGAGATCATAGCAATTAAACCCTGCAATCGGTACAATATGGACGAGACCGGAATTTTAGAAGGTAGTGGATTAAATGGCTTGGTCCTTGGATCATCAGAGTGCCGTTCAATTTTAAAGAAGCAGCCAGGATTGCGTGCTTGGACGTCCATTATTGAGTGTATCTCAGCAACCGGGAAAGCGCTTCCTCCACTTGTAATATACAAAGAAGGGTATTAACGTCCAGCAGCAGTGGTTCATTTTGGTCATGACTTCCTACGATTCCTGGAAGTTCATAGCAACAGAAAACGGGTGGATTACGAATACCACTGCTGTTGAATGGCTAAACAAGTGTTTTTACTTTAGTCTGCACCAGGTGGTCCTCAGGAGAAGAGATTGCTGATCGTAGATGGCCATGGAAGCCACGAAACAACTGAATTTATGTTCACGTGCTTCCAGAATAATGTAAACTTACTTTTCCTACCATCCCATACATCTCACGTCCTCCAGCCTCTTGATCAGTCTGTATTTGGCCTCCTCAAAACGGCATATCGGAAACAGCTTGGATTAATTGCCGAATGGGATGCCGATACAGTTATAGGCAAGAGGACTTTCATTACATGCTACAGTAAGGCACGCCAGCTAGCCTTAGCTAGTAAAAATATCATCAGTGGATGGAAATGGACGGGGCTATGGCCTGTCAACGTAGCAAAGACGCTCAGTAGCCTTTGATGCTCACCAGAACTTCTTACTATAAAGTGGAAGAGTTTTCCGCATCGAAAAACTACTTGAGTACCGGTCTGTAAAGCATTATTTTATGTGTAGCTGTAAATCCTCAGAATCCAATTGTGCAGTTCTAAACCTACTTCCACGCCATATTATAAGTCATACTTTTAATAGGTTATGACCCGGTGCTAGAACAATCGCACAAATTGTGATTCCACCACTCGAAGCAACCACTCGAAGCATACTCGCGATACAACTTGCTAACATTTTATCTATATTTTATTTTATTTTATCTTATCGTATCTCATTTATCTGATATTTATATTTTCTTTTTAGGGCCCTGATTTTGTTTTTTTTTCTTTGATATTGTGTAAAAAAAAAATAAAAAAAAATAAAAAAAGTCATATTTCATACGTCGATTCAACGTTTCGTGTACCGTCTTCATTAGTATTGGGATTTTCGTATAATTTCGGATCGTTTTTTTTAGACGACTTAGCCATGGAGATGCACAATGGCATCGGTCCAAGGCTTCATAATGACCAACTTACCGACGAAAACTTTCGAGAATTCTTTCGAAGCCATGAGCTATGGCTAAAGAGTCGAGGATGGTTGTATGTGTTTGAATCGACTTTAGCCGAATTTGCCGGCCAGAAACCCATCGCTGGTACGACTGAATCACCAGAACCAACTTATGACGAAAATAGGCTTATAGCATACCACCAACACAGTGCCTCGGCGC
>JAKRRZ010000797.1:0-16163 GCA_022627015.2 Podosphaera aphanis | reverse complement strand
CTTATATACATCTCTCCAGAACTCCTAGCCATCTTCTATCATTCTACTAGAATGTTCCATTCTAAGTTCATACCACTACCATAGATACAACACTCTCACTTCAATTGATCTAGTGTTGTTCTATGCTATTCAGTTGTATTCCAGTATCTTCCATGATATCCCCAAACCCCTAAAACATGAATAGAGTTTGGCACTAGCTTAGCTTCCGCTAAGCGAGTGTATCCAAGCATCAACCATGTTAACAGACTAGGGAATTATAACAGGTACACACACAAAATACTCAATAGAGTCACAAAATCTAAGTCGAAGTATAATCCAAATTGAAGAACTGAAGTTCTAGCTACAGGCTATTGGCTGCTTATGAGCTACAGGATAATTATGAGTGCCCCTTCCCACGAGTCATCTAAAACAAAATAATCTAACTCGCTCTTCTCCCTTAATGCGATATTTCTATCTATAGCTCTAGCCCGCTGACTCGATGCCATACGAGACGTCATGGGTTATTGGACTTCTTGCCATGACAGATGCTTTGGTGCTGCCATTAGGAATAAGAGGAGCTAGACCTCGCTTTTCTCGAGACGTTAACTTCAATAGTTTTCCAAGCACGGGTGCTACAACATTATTTGGTGCTTTTATTCGATACATGGCCACTGTAGCTCTATCAAAACCCAGAATTCCTGCCACTTCTGCCTCATTTTCGTCCTCGGCCAGCAAAGAAGCGATGGAAGATATTTTGTGTTGTGAGAGCTTTCTCATTTTGGAAGAACCAAAAATATTGGTATAAAAAGTTGTAGGATGGAAGCAGGATCGTGCCCTTTACTTATGAAGACCATCAAACAAAAATTTATAACATAGCCCGATGTTAACACATGGTTCTAACTTGTGGTGAAATGACACGTTCAAAATTGCGCAATAGAGTGTAAATGCCAAGACCGTCACAAATGCTACAAATATTCGTCATTCTCGTGCAAAAAGATATCACAGGTTTATAAATGATTAACAATTCATGTGAATCAAGAAGCAAGAATTTTGAAGTAGTTGTTGTCGAGTTACAGTAAGATTTATCCATCATTGTCGAATTATTGCACATTTTTGAACGCTACTGTATCTACCTTTTTTTCATATACGAGCACTGTCTAGACCATAATAGCTCGCCTTAGCATATATTTTAATTGATTTTTGCTTCTTAATTTCGATATTATCATCAAATTTGCCGAGCTCTGCAATTTTGGCTCTCTACTTAGTTTTGATTGATAAGAAAAATATCAAATCAAGCGGGTGAAGGATATGACTTAAACAAAGTATCGAGTAGAACACTACAATCATCTTGGTGTATTATTTCCACGTGAAGTCATGTATAGCCTGAGATTTGTCCTCATCTAATAGAAGTAGTCGATCCCCGTCTACCGCACAACGCCAGTCTCCGCTCTATTGCGTGAGATTGGCTGGGGCCCAGCACGCGCATGGCTCGACCAAATACACGACCGTCTGACCATACGAACTGCCTCGGCAGAACCCCGACACCCACTTTGTAGACGTTGGTACTCTACACGTATGCTATGGGCTCGTCAAAGAATAAACCCTGAACTCGCTGGAGACACCATTCCCCCACCCTGGTCCAGAAGTAGAGAGGAAAACCTCAGCGCCATCGGTGTCGTAGGGAGAGCAGCTGGCGCACGAGCGTTTAAAAACTGGCAAGCTACCCGCCCCCCCTTAGATCTCTTCGTCTTCTCAGACGGGGCACTAATAGAAGACTGGGCCGGTGCCGGATACTTCATATACCGGGGCCGAACGCAGAAGGTTGGACAAGGATCTCTACCCCTTGGATCTTCCGCAGAAATACACGACGCAGAAGTAGCCGGAGCCACTGCGGGCCTCTCCGCAGCTCTCACAAATTCCATGGCTTACTAAGCCACAAACGTCACGGTCTGCCTAGATAACCAAAAATCTGCCCTACGCCTTCTTATAGACACTCCCACGGCAACAAGCTCCCCACGTATAGCTCTCTTTCGAGAGCTCGCATCCTCCTGGACACAAAGATCCCGCGGCCAAAACACTCTCCCAGGATCAGTTAACGTTAGATGGTGCCCTGGTCATGTCGGTATTCCTGGAAACGAAATTGCAGACGCCCTTGCGAAAACGGCCTGCACGACTTAATCCCCAATTCTCCCTACCTCTATCGCAAGAGCTAAGAGGGATGTAAAAGCACGATACCAGTCACACGTCAGCACCTACTGGCAAGAAAACGCACCTACGAGATATAAGGACCTCGGGATCAACTTCAACGCTAAAATATCCCCAGAACTCGCCTCCCTCGACCGCCGCACCCTCGGCCTGCTTATTGCAGCTCGTACAGGATATGGCGACTTTGCCGACTACCACTGGCGGTTTCACCACGAGGACGCCTTACTAGAATGTACCTGTGGAGAAGAAAAAACTCCGGATCACTTCTTTTTCTACCAGCTCGGCCGCCTCCGGGCGAGACTTGACAGACCTCGATATCCGCCTACAGGTATCCGTTGGATCTTAGGCTCGAAAGACGGCGCACTCGCCTTCGGAAAGTGGGTGAAGAAAACTCTCTTTATCGATGAAATCCAACTTCGCCATTAAAACGACAGATTTGTAACCGATTACGAGCCACCCTTGGGGCAATCTCCTCCCACCGTATCTATATCTTGTACTTTCATTGACAAGTACTTATCCCCGTGTAAATCCTGTAGATGTATTCTCTACTAGATATACTTAAAGCGACTCAGAGGAAGAGTTCGTTTCTTTGTAAAATAATTATATAGTAAGGCGCTAGATGGATAGATCTAGGCCCCTTAGAAGATGCTGGGTCTCTAAACACGCCAGGACATCGGGTAGCTTTCTACGAGGCTGAGCTAACCGGCACGTGGTACTTTGTATCACATGCTGCGCGCAGGCACGACGCAAATTAAAAAAAATATAGAAGTAGTCGATATCCTTCGATAGGTGTTGATGAAATAAAAGCGTGCTCTAACCACTTAAATATAATCTCGTTCGATTCTTGGATATTAGATGAAGAGACATAAGGCCAATTTGGGGTATAGGTGGTAGGAAACCAGCTAGAACTGAGATTTTTGCCCTTGAACGTTACAAGAGGTTTTATCATATGTTCATTAGCTGATATCCCCTCCAAAACTATCACGGACTCCTAATTTTTATGCTGCTTGACCACGACAGTTCTTATGGAAGAAGATCCATTTAATTTGCTATTAGACCCAATACCTAGAGCAAAGCTATGCTCATCAACACTCCACAAGTCATCCGACTTGATTGAATCATGGCTTTAGTCGGTTAAACCATTCCGGAATCATCTCTTTTGTCTTATACTCTGCTCTTTGTCCTTCTAGCTTCATCGCAACCTATAATTTGGTGTCAAGATCCCGATTGACGAACCTGGTTATCCAATTCTTTCGTACAGAGCGTCTGTGAAATTTCCGCATCAAATATCGGAGGCCAAGGCTTCAAGGCTGGCGAATGAGGGGGCGTGTCCTGCCATTTCTAGGTATGTTATCTATTCCTCTAACAAATTCTGCTGCTCGTTACTTAAAAGTTGTTGTATTCCGCACTCAATTCATGGGTAATTATACCATAATACTTTTTCATAAGAGCTAACCTCGGCGCGTCTTCTGCCCCTGCAACTTCACTAAATTTGAAATATTTACCGGTTTAAGATTGTCCAATGAAAGTTGAATTTGAATCTCTGAAGATTTATAAATCACATGTGTAGAGGGGGAGTTAAGGGGGATTGAATGTGGTGGCCTCACTTGAGGGAAGGGTGGCGGAATCTGGGGTGGTAGACTTATTGTTACTGCCATAAACAGATGGGAGTCATGGCCATCCTGATCGTCCGATGACATCAGAACCATCAATAGATGGACATCATTTATATAAGCCACCTTTCACCTTAATGCTTAGGAATCAACTCGCTTAAGCTTAACAAATGGTCAAACCATGACAATGCCTCACATCAATGTCATCATGCTCATAAAGATGTTACTACCAGCAAGAGCCTTAGAAAAGCAGCGTCGAAATAGGCTATGTCCCGTTAAATGTGGCAATGATAGATTTGTTTTCCGTAACTGTTGTGCACTTTGACTCGGTCATTCTTCTTTTAGTTTGGCCAGTTGATATTCGTCTTGTTGACTGAGGATGTAGTTGGAGATTTTGTTGCTTGCGTGGTTGCTTACGGGTGAATAAGTGTATCATAGACAGAGGATTATTTTATCTCCAGCATAGGCCTCGGGAATTCTGCGCCGGAGAAGATTTAATTTTCTGAGCCAGATATTTCGTGTGATATCGTTGTACTTGGGAGTGACTCATTCGCGGTGATCTGCCGACCGTTAACAAGTAAATTAGGAAAGTAAATTGACAGGGTAAAACCATAATATAATTGTGATCTATGTAAATGGCCTTTTGGCCAGTCCGAGATCTTGTTTATATACATACAAATGAATGATATAACTCAGATTCTCGTATAACATTATCGTAAGTCATATCATAAGCCAGGTCATTGGTGTCTAGTCTTGCAATAGCGAAGTCGATATATTATATCGTAATTGTATCTCGAACTGATTTAGCGATTAATCAAATTTTCCATACCTGAAACTCCGAAACTCCAATGCAAGTTCATAACTCCATGCAAGGGTCGACCAAAGAATGAGAATGTTACTCTTTTCTCCGCTAATGATTTCCAATCAATACACTTTTGCCCAGCTTTTTTTCTACCTTGAGCTTCTGGTCGACTCCGTGAATTAGTCTCCTATCCATGTTCATATTTTTTGGTCGTGGAGCTATGCCACTTATGACCCACCCGTGAGCATGTTCACACTTTTTCTCTCCTTTATCACATACCCCGTACGTTGCCCAATTCCAGCAAGTTTTAGACTTGGCGGCTGACGCGTTGTAATTTTGAGAAGCTTTAGACCTGTTGAGCGGATAATCTACAATAGCACCTGGCGTGGGTTTTATGTGTAGATTGACACAGCTCTCAGGTCTGTGTCGACATCCAGCAGGAGACATAGCCCAATACCAGCAAATTCGTGTTTTGGCCTGTGGAGACGTTTCTTGAGTCGACTTTGGCTCCTTACGATAAAGTGGCGTACTTGGATCTCGAGTTGTGGCACTACTCACAGATCGAGTCGTGATACTACTCACAGATCGAGCCACAGAAGAACTTGAGCTTGGTGTTGTCACTTTGACCTCATGGGTTGCAGTGTTAACCTTAGCCCTCTAAATACGGGTTAGCTTGTGCTCAGCTTTATCTTTTTTATGTATTTCAAAGTATACCTTATCTACCACTCTGTCGGTTGATATTGATGTAATTTTTTTCGTAATTTTATTTGTCTGTACAGGAGGTGCCTCGTCCCATTCCGCTGCATTGCGAGTTTCGAAAGTATTGACATCTTCCTGGTAGTTTTGGGGGGCACCTCCCATGGAAATTGGGTTTGGGGCTTGAGTAGCCCTTTTCTTTGTATCAGAGGGGCCAATCGGGGCAAGGAGGATAGCTGCTATGCGCTCATTTTTACTCAAAGAACTTATCTGCTGGTCCGATATCTTTGTAGAGACACCAGCAGGCGGCTTCGCAATAGTTGTAGTGCTGTTCTTTGGAGTAGAGATGCGAGGCGGGATCTCACGTGGTGGTCCTTTCATAAGGCCAGAGTGAAGATCTTTGGATTCTTGCGGCTGAAACTTTGTTGAGCTAGATAGTAATTTATCTGTCGTTGGGGTATCCAACGGCTCAGCTTTAGTTTTTTTGGGAGGCTCGATTGGGTTTAGAGCCACCACAGGTGAATAGAATTCTGGAGCAAGGTCCCAGTCAGAATCTGACGACTGAGCCACAGTCAGAACTCTGACCTCTGATGGTTTTGCGGCCGTAGGCTTTGGATTTTCCTCTGGACGCGTATACAATTTGCTACGATCTGATGAGGAAGATTGTGAGGACGTAGCTTCTAGAAGAGACTTAGTCAAAATTCTAAGGATATTATAGTTCAATATGAAGGACCTGATTTTGACTTGACAGAGCTTTTTGTCCAGGTTTGTTTTTTATTCAATATTAGGTCCAGTTTGACCCATTCTTCATCTGTAAAGTAGCCTGCTCCGTTTAGACAATGTAATGGCTATAGCCTTGTTAGTTTATTACTTTATAAATGAATATTCCAAGTTGACGATACCTCTTTGGCCTGTTCCAGAATTGTCGTTAAGAGGGATGAAAGAGCCATCTCACTGAAGTCAGCGGAACTTATTTTTACTTTTTCCTTTGAGTTAAAAGTCAAGACTGAAATTTATTCGTCCAGCTTTGTATCTAAAAAAAAAGTAAACTGAAGTTAATGATTTGAACTGGAAACAAAGCAAAGGATGCGGTTTGAAGCGATAGCTACGAACAATTCTTTCCAAGGCGAAATTGATATTTTTATAGGTAGGGTGTGAGACTAGTGACTGGCACCAAATACAATCTAAATTGACTAGATGAATAATTAAGAGGCGGCATGCATGCAGGCTGGCTGGCTAGCAAGCGGAAAGTGGATGAGGTTCTGTCCAGTCAGGATCTTCGCCAGGAACTAGAACCTTATGACCGGGAAATTCTTGGCGGAAGAGGGGCCAAATTGTTCGCTAATTAAGTAAATGACTCCCTGATGAATATTACCAACACCAAACTACAGACAGCAATCGACACTATCACAATCACTAAAATTCACTACTTCGACGGCTAAGACCTCTCTGTCGCCATGTCTTGTCGCCACTTCAACTCGCCATTAAATAGAAGCTTCTCACATACATCCTCTTTCAGTACTTATAACATGAAGTACTAAGTAGAGCCAACATCAATATGCAATTAGACAAAATGAAATTTCGTGTCTCATCTCGAGTTAAGTTATCAATGAACCTAATAATTACGGTCAGAGTCGGAATCCAATGATGGTAACACACACATAACGTGTTCATGTATCACCCTCGCTCTTGGTATGATCTTGTGGCGTTCAAGGACTGTCTTGTACAACGACATCCTTCTTCACGAGCAAATCAGATAGTGATCGCGGACAAGTTATACGTGTATCCTAAATCATGATTCTACTGATTTGGTTTGATTCCTTTTTTCTAAAAAATTTTCTGCTTTCAGATTAGATTCGGGTGAGAGTAGCCTCCCTTTAACAAATTACATGTTCAAGCCAGATTTCCTCTTGCCTTGAGATTAAAATTTGTAATGGTTGGAGACCTCTTGCATTCTGTTTAATTCAATAAGTTAGACATCTTGATCTACACGGTCTACGTGTGCAAGTATTCTAATTTTCAAGATTGAAAGTGTATACATGTCTTTTCTTTATGAAGCTCTCATTCACTTCATGGTCTTAGCACTGGTGAAGTTCGAGGTGATTGTTGTCAGTCGCGACAAGGTATTTCCCCGACGAGCGAATGGAGTGTGCTACGATCTGACAGTGACGATCACAACGGGATCATCGTTCTATGTAATTGTAATTAGTGTCGGACTTCCAAATGCAACACAAGATCCCTAAGGATTTCCTAAAAAACACCAATTACTAGTTAGTACAACTAGTTAGTAAATGCACATGTACTACTAGTAGTAAAATCATATTACTTTTCATTGGGTCACTCACGAGATCCACAATGGTCCCTTAGTGGTAGGCAGGCCTTACAGCTTTACGAACTAATTAATTGGAGATGTCTCCAACGATTGAGATCCTTTTCAGGATTCCGAAGCACAACAATAAACGTATTACATAATTCCCATGCTATGAGGGGTTTACGTTCAGTTCGAATTTGAGCATCGACAAAGCTACGTCTTGATGGCTTAGTGGTGCATAGTGATTTTTCAATGGTGAGGCATTTAGGTCTGGAAAAAACCATTATGCAGCCATATAAGCATGTGTAGGAGACGTTGGACAGAAGAGACACTGATACGTAATTAATATCTACAGCATTTCCGCATGAGATCTTCATCCACGCAACATCCATAACCATGGAAGGTCCGCTAACATTCCAGCGAGGTTGGTGATGGTATTCCGGATCATCCGCGATACGAGATCTCTGACAACAATTATACCACACGACGCTGTGATGCACTATTTTATAATTTTCTTCAATATGCTTTGTTGAATCAAAAATCTAGCAGGGGAATAAAGGCGCGTCTTGTAGTACCCCAAGCAACTCTCACATTCAATCAGGAACATTTTTTGAAAATGCTTTTCCCCAAAAAGCTGAATCTTCTCGGGAGGTTAACATCCAGCGTTAAGCGTCTGATATAATCGACTTTGTAGCTATGAAGGAGGCTGAGGCTTGCTCTGGTATCGAGCGCCACATCTAGGACAAGCTTTTTTTTTTCTGTTAACCTTAGAACAGATGTGTTTGGCAGTGACGAAGGATTTGCAGCTCCTTGATTTTTTTTCCTTCTTGTCTCCATCGAAGATAATTCCATTTGTAAATGAGCCGGCAATGGAAGTCAGAAGTCTGTTAGAGAGCAAGTCTAAAGCAAAATATTGGGTTTCGTAGAACGCGGCGATATTTTATAAAGAAGTTTGCAAAAAGTGAAGGAGGACAAGAGTAGAAAATCTGTAGTGCTTTGTTCATGACGAGGACGAAGACATTTATCCAAGGGCTTGATTTTTCATCTCAGTTAGGGGCTGTGATGAGATAGCCTCTCGATGGTGTCGCAGCGTAAGCAGATAAACTTACATTCCGAGCGCGTCATTTTCAGAATTGTAGAGAATTTTCCGGGACGGTTGGAAGTTGAAAAGATTAGGAGAACTAGTCTGAAAGAAGTATTCCTATTTTGATAGGAGAGAGGTATCTGTCGAACATGACTGTTGAAGAAGCTCTGAGTATAGGTTTCATGACATAAAGTTAAAGACTCCAACTTAACCGATCAGATAGTAAACGATAGGAGAGATAGAGACCAAATCGACTGATTTTTTGCTAATAACATCCGTAATATCTTTGCAGTTCAATCATAGTGTATGTGAATTAAAGTGCAACTAAAATGAGATAGAGTCCTACCTAGTACCGAATACTACATATACTACTAGTTCATGTATACTACTAGTAGTAAAAAATTCATCATCGACTGCGTAGACCAGCATTATACATGAAGGCGGGTAATTAGGGTCCGCCAATCAAGTGTAAACTTGGATAATTACACAAGTGCATTGGATGAGCCTCCGGTTTCATAATTCCACAGCGAATATTCATCGCAATGACAGAACGAATTGATGCAACGACGGCAAAAGAGAATTCAAAGATTCCAAAGCAAACAAAAATTTCTCGTCAACTTCCTGCTGACGTCGTCAATTGTCTACAAAATGCTCGATTTGTGAGCAAGAATATCATCTTCAACTCCTTGGCTTGAGCTAACTAATATCTACATCAGCTCCATCTAGCAACCTGTACAGGTCTTATTCCGCATGTTGCGCTGATGAACTATACCTACCTCCCCTCTTCACCCTACAGCCGTTCACCATCCATAATAATGACGACAGATCCAAACTCCAGAAAAACATTAAACCTAATCTCGAATCCAAACGTATCTCTACTCGTTCATGACTGGGTCTCTCACCGGCCGCCAACCAGTTGTCGTCGTGATTCCAGCACGAAATCAGGTTCTCCTCCTCCTGAAGCTACCAGATCATCGCTTGCTTCACTTTTACTGAACATAAATACAAGCGCCATGAGTTCAATATCAGCAACACTAAATGGCAAGGCAAAGTTAGTGGATCGAGGGACAGAGGAAGAAAGGTTCTACCGCGAGGCACATTTGGATAACAATACGTTTCTCGAATGTGGAAGTCATGGCATAGGAAAAAATTGGGAAAATGAAGGACAAGATGGCGGGAGAGAAACATATATCGAACGGGACGAGGTAAGAGTTGTCCTCGTTGAAATTACCGATGGAAGAGTAAGTGATTGGAGGGGGAGAGTTCGAGATTGGACTCTCACAGATCAGGACGATTTTTCTCTTAACAATGTATCTGTCACAACGACTCTAAAATAAACTCATTCTTATTTTAAGATAGCCTTCGATGGTTGAAAAGTGCAGGATGGTGTTGATGAAGTATATAACGCTTCAAACACATAACTCCTGACTTAGAGAAATTCAACAAGTAAAATCTTCAACTTAGATTAACATAAACACACGTGTCTATGCATAGAGTTGAACGTCATTGGGGATTGAAAACCCTCAAACGTAGCCCATGAGGCGAGTGATGCTTGGACCGTGGTATGTACATGTATCTCGTAAATCAAGACAAGTTCCCCCCCACCGAGTTCTTTTTTTTGCTTCTAGAAGCCATCGGGTTTCTAAACAGAGGGCTTTTCTGATTCGAACATCGTGAGAAAGTGCACGTTAAGATGTGGGGTATAAGTCATATAACGTAACATGTCACTGAGGTGGTCGATATTTCTTGGCATTTCCTCACATCAGTAAACTGTTCAAAATTCTCTGCGCACAACGCCCAAACGAGCCTACAGAAGAGACAAGAGACATCCGTCACTGTAATCGAATAATACTTGTAGATTTTTTGTTAGGTGGTCATGAAAATAATTCGATATGGTTATGTGTAAATGTGCCAAGACTTTCTGCCCAATTAGGTGATATTTTACGTCAGAGTTGTGACAAAACTGTTGGAGAAACGGGCTCCAGCTCGACCGTTGGTTGGCCTGGTAACGGGCTACAGCTACATCTGAATAATGTGACCATGCGATCCTACTTTGACGCGTCCGATATCTCAAAACGAATCTTTCTACAAGCCACTTGTGAGTAAAAGGTATATGGCATTATCTTGGATGTGAAAAGTAAACCCTATCCCGCCCCTGGGTCCTAATCGGTACCTTTTTTACTCAATCCAATATCAGACGAAATTCGGTTTAACTAGAGCTCAGCTTTCTCTTCGATTATTTTGGAATTTATTTTCTTTGAGAGAGACCTGTTATATGAATAACAATTGTCTCCCAAATTGTTCAGTATTGATTTGAACTCATCGCCATGTCCTTCAGAAGACTATTCAGTCTTTTCCTCATATCGAAAGTATATGGCTCAAGTAAAGATGTACTTAAATATGTTGATCCACTCATCGGAAGTAGCAATCAAGGTCAGAGATTATTAATTCAAGACTTCTCAGTTAACTTTTTCCAGGGAACGTCTTTGCGGGAGCAACATTGCCATATGGGATGGCCAAAGGTAAGGATTAGCGAAGATTTATCTTCATCAAGCTCGAAAGCTAATATGATCGAGAACTATAGCGGTTGCAGACTCTACTTCTGGTTTCAATCAAGGAGGGTTTACCACTGATAGTATAAACATTTCAGGATTCTCATCCATGCACGACTCTGGAACTGGAGGTAGTGCATCACTCGGCAACTTTGCTCTCTTTGCGTACAAAGGATGTACTGGAGATGATATCAATGGTTGCACTTATCCGAAAAAATTTAGAAAGACTCCTTATGTAAAATCTTCAGTCAAAAGCTCCCCGGGTTACTTTGGCCTTGAACTTGAATCCGGCGTCAATGTAGATATGACGGTCACCCATCACACTTCATTATTTCGTTTTAGATTTCCCTCAAATTCGACTGAGAGTCCATTAATTCTGATGGATCTGACGGATCTGTCTAACTCTCGGCAAGATAACACCACGGTAACTGTCCATCCGGAATCAGGCAGAATGACCGGACATGCCAAATTTAACCCTAGTTTCGGAATAGGTAATTATATTGCGTATTTTTGCGCCGATTTTAGCGGTTCAGCTTTGCGAGACAACGGTGTTTTCGTTAACACCCGAGCAAGTGTAGATTTCAAGGATTTGGATCTTCCATCAACAGCCTATTCTAATAATCCTCTTCCAGCTGGTGCGTTCAATCGTTTCGCTCCTGGGAGCGAAACAGTGCTAGCTAGGGTCGGAATCAGTTTGATAAGCAGTGAACAGGCTTGCTCGAGCGCCGAAAAAGAGATCCCCGAGTTCGACTTTGAGAGTGTTCAGACTGCTGCTGAAGAAATCTGGAGGAAAAAATTAAGTCCTATCGAGATAGATTCCACTGACGTTGAGGAAACATATTTAACAAACTTTTATTCTGGGATTTACAGATCAATGGTTAATCCACAAGACTATACTGGAGAAAATCCCTTATGGGACAGCGATGAACCATATTTTGATTCGTTTTACTGGTAAGTAGCTTCTCAAGTGGCCCCAAGGAGAATGGCTCACAATTTTTAGCTTATGGGACACTTTTCGCTCTCAAATTCCATTTCTGATCATACTTGATCCAGAATCAGTTGCACTACAGGTTCGGTCTCTGATTGATACATACAAACATGAAGGTTTTCTACCAGAATGTCGGATGTCTCTTTGCAAAGGGTTTACACAAGGCGGTAGCAGTGCTGATATCGTTCTAGCTGATGCTTATCTCAAAGGCGTCACCGATGGTATCGACTGGGAAATAGGTTATGAGGCTGTCGTCAAAGATGCTGAAGTAGAGCCCCATAATTGGTGTTGCGAAGGCCGGGGTGGCCTTGATAGTTGGAAAACACTCGGCTACATCCCAGCAAAAGATTTTGACCACAGAGGTTTTGGGCTGATGATAAGCAGCATCTCTAGAACTTTAGAGTATAGCTACAACGACTTTTCAATCGCCCAACTGGGAAGAGCATTAGGTAAAATGACCGATGTGGAGAAATACATAGAACGAAGTGGGAACTGGAAGAATCTCTTTAAGGATGATCAAACCTCTTACATCAACTATCGTGATCCTTCTACTAATGAAATAAGCCTCAAAGACACTGGCTTTGTTGGCTTCTTTCAGCCGCGAAACCTTAACCAGACGTTCTCCTTTCAAGACCCACTAACGTGTAGTAATCTTGACCATAATCCAGATAGAGTGTGCAACCTCGATCCAGATGCACTTGAGACATATGAAAGTTCAATATGGGAATATTCATTGTAAGTTACTGCTTTCCTGTTTTCTCGATATTACGTAGCTAAGTCCGGTAAATTTAAGCTTCGTGCCCCACGACCACGCAACCCTCATCACGAAACTCGGGGGTCCAAAATCCTTTGTCGATCGATTAAATTACCTTCATGACAATGGAATCAACTACATCGGTGATGAGCCATCATATCTTACGGTTTTCCAATATCATTACGCTGGGCGGCCAGCTCTGTCAGCCTCCAGATCTCACTATTATATACCATCTTTCCTTCAACCTACTCACGGAGGACTTCCTGGAAACGATGACAGTGGCGCTATGGGAACTTTCGTCGCTTTTGCAATGATTGGACTTTTCCCAAATCCTGGGCAAGATGTATACTTGATCACACCGCCCTTCTTTAAGAGCGTTTCCATCACGTCAACTGTGACTGGAAAGACAGCAAGAATTAGCAATATGAACTTTGATCCCACCTATAAAAACATATCCATACAGTCTGCGACTTTGGATGGAGAACCATACACGAAGAATTGGATCGATCATTCTTTCTTCACTGAAGGCAAAGAACTAGTTCTAGTCCTTGGAAGTCAAGAAAGCTCGTGGGGAACCCGAGTCGAAGATCTACCACCTAGCCTCGGAACCTACGACGGGTTTGATGACATTTCAATCAGCAACAAGAATGTCACCACCCAAAGTTCTCGCATTTTTTCTTCTATGCTCACAAGTAGTTAGCCCAGCACAAACCATGTAGGCACATATTAGGTGACTTGCAAATCTAGTAAAACCCAGGGCTCGATTTTTAATATAAGATGTGGTTGCATCAACATGAAAAGTTATTCATATACATGTATATAAAAACAAAAGTTGATTTTAGAAAAGGAGCCTTTAGCGTTCGTTGTTAGCCCGCAGCTGACTGATTGCGTGCCAAGGGCTGTTCCGAAACAACTTGTAAGTGTGAGCTTTCTTAATAGATCTCTTCGGGACATGCGATGTTGCGTGTTGCCAGCCAGCCTGCCGTTAGCCCACTTTCACCACCCGCAGCCAGCAGTCCAAGCTTGACTGACGTACATCACGACATGCTCGGGACTTGGAGGAAGGATATTTGCTCTCGTGGCCAGGTCATCATGTGGTGTGGTGCCAAGAAATCGAAGGACGATGAGTTCACTCGCCCTGCTTTCCCGAGGGCTACCATCCCACTTCAGTGTGGGTGTATAGCGGCCAATAATTTTCTTCGAGCACATCATCTTATCCCGTTTTCCTCCTAGCTGCGTCCAGTCAAAGTACGATGTCCGGCTGGCGTGTGCCCCGTGGTGGCAGCTGCCGTTGACGATATAGGATTCGACTTTTCTTCATCTCGGTGGGAACAAGCGAGCGACGCTGCGCGATCAAGCAGAGAATGACTTTGCGCCGCGGTCGTTTGGGGTTTCATGACTTTGTACTTGAGTAGACACAAAAAAGTGAGAGTGGTATAGCTCCTGTATCTGGCTTGACACACTTGCGACGTACTTCATACTCACAAGGCTTTGGGTTTCTAGCGGGGGTCAGGCAGGCCATTCGACGCCCAGAGCCACAGCTCTCCTCGCCTGATTTCGCCACAAATGAGGCATTTAACGCACAAACAGTCAAAGTATTGTAAATGTCATCCCCCCATCAATAAGGAAAAGCGCCCGGGACTTTTGCTCATCTTTTTTTTTTTTTTTTCTGTAATCCAGCACGTCAAATCCATCTTTTTAGCTTCGAAGTCTAAAGTTTTCGAACTTTGCTTGCGGGAGATAGTAGGGGGTTTCACTTCGAACTTTTCATTCGATTTGGGGACCTCCAAACCATGCCACATAATACTTAAAAGTTAGCGCCTCGCTTAGGTGATACTAGTGTAGAAATTTTGTGCGGTACATTTACCCTGATTCGAGTTTGATCTACACCCACCACACCATTGGTGCCCTCAACACCATTCAAATTTGTGCTACGGCGATGCTAATTGACAACACGATAATCAAAATTCTTCGACAATTTTGTGATTTTATCATAACAATAGTAACAATATCCAGCTTCGGATTAGATGTCTTATTTCTAAGTGATAAAACAATATTCGCTCAATTCATAGGAAAGTTCGATTTTCATTTTTATTATACAGTAGCTTACCAAAGTGGTCGAATAAATCATCAAATCTAATACATTTGACCATAACTTTACAACATGATCTTGAAATTAAAATATTATAGCATTATATGAAATTTTAATTACTATACTATCGCTAAGACCATTTTGAAGCAAAAAAAAAGAGAATTGTTTATTCTATTGTGGTCTTGGCGTTCTCAATTACTCGACCAGTTTTGGAAGCATCATTTTGATACAAGAACTCAAAGATCTTTTCCCAATTAGCCATCCAATATCAAAATTACTTAATCAATTTCATACTTATATTTTCAAAATACTTCTATCTTGAACGAGATTATTTGGGATTTTTATCAAAGTAATCTTTTCTTTAAAAAATATGAAAAAGATATCTCCCGACCAAATAACATCCATTGCAAAATTAGTCCATGAAGGGAAATCAACGAATGAAATTTCAGCAATATTAGGACTCAGTCATGCCACTGTTGTAAAATACCGAAAGATGATGGTGAAGGAAGCACCGAAATTAAAGAATGGACGGCCACAAAAACTATCAGCTAGAGACAAGCGAGAAATCGCCCGTTTAATGGTAAATGGGAGCGCTAAGACGGCAGTAGGAGCGTCCAAACTAGTTAATTCAGAAAGAGAAGAAGATAAAGTTTCTGCTCAGATTGTCCGGCGGGCTTTAAGGGAGCAAGGTCTGAAGGCGATAAAAAAGAAGAAACCAAAGCTGTCAAAAGCTCTTCAGAAAACTCGCTTGAACTGGGCTTTGTGCCACGAAAATTGGACGAAAGAAGACTGGAAAAGGGTGGTTTGGTCAGACGAAACCAAAATAAACAGACTAAATAGCGATGGGATTAAATATTCTTGGGTTAAAGGCCCAAAGAATTTGCAACCAGAAGCGATCGAAGAGACCCTGAAGTTTGGTCGGGGCAAGCTGATAATATGGGGGTGTATGTCATGGTATGATATAGGTGGAATGGGCCGTATAGTTGGACGAATGGATTCTAAACAGTATTTGGAAATCTTGGATAATTTTCTAGTACCTACTATGGATAGAATTGCCAGAGAGCCCGACTCGGTACCTGCAACTGAG
>JAKRRZ010000796.1:0-16174 GCA_022627015.2 Podosphaera aphanis | reverse complement strand
GTTGTTGGAAGTCGATTTCGAATATACATTGCATGCTCGATAGCATAGCACCAGCAAATTTTCCAATCTAATTGTGCATGGAAAATCATGGACTTCGCAAGTTGCACTAAATATCCAATAGCTCGTTCGGCGACTCCATTCAGTGAATGTTTATAAGGTGGAGAGGGCTGTACTTCGATTCCAAGTTCTCGACACCAATCTTTCCATTGTTGTCCGAATTCCCCTGATCCATTGTCTGCTGTGAAGAATAAAGCTCTTTCTCCAGTTTTGAGCTGTAAGTGAATTACTATTTCCTTGATTAAGGGCAAGCATTCGGCTGTGCTTTTATTTTTGAGAAGTCTGATGAAGCCGCATCTGGATGCATCATCGATGATAATCAAGAAATAATTGTAACCTCTGATTGACGTTGGTAATTTTCCAGAGATGTCAGCGTGTAGTCTCCGTGCTATTTTAGACGTTCTGTTGTCTGTCTTCTTCGAGAAAGTTTCTTTTAATTTGCCAGCTAGACACGCTTCACAGGCATTTTCTGCACTGCTACATAGATTTGGTTTGCGAGGCATATTTGGTAGTCGAGAAATTGTCTTATAGCTTGCATGTGCTAATCTGAAATGCCAGAGTTCAGCGTCGTTGGTTGGAAAACGCGACATTTCGTCAATTGGCACTGGGATATTCATTGTACTTCCCGATTGATAGGCTGCGAGCGAGTGCTGTAAATTGAGTTCAGTCTGTAAATCTTCATCGAGGATTTGAAAAAGATTGTCGTGTATTGAGGCGTTGAACAGAATTTTACTATTTTTCTTGGCTGTTGCTATTCCGTTCTCAAATAAAATGCTTATCCCATCTTTGTTCAAGGCTCCAACTGAGATTAACCTGATACCCTTGAATTCCGGAACATACCAGACGTCTTTTAGGGTTAATTTTCCAAGCTTACAAACTCCGTAGCCTTCTGATGTGCAAGTGTTTCCGTTGGCCGTTGATACGTTTCTGGTTGATGACCATCTCTTGAGACCTGAAAAATCTTCGAGTCTCCCACTGAAGTGACGTGTTGCACCTGAGTCGATTTTCCAGCCTGATTTATTTTGGGATGTGGACATCAAGGCTGTTTCCATTACTACGTTTGCACATGCATAGGGATATAGGTATTCTTCATCGTTTCTGCGTCTATCAAGGTCTGCTGCTACATCTGCATACTCATTTATACTGCTCTTTTTCTGCGTTTGATGAAATTGATTCTTCGCATTTAGGTAATCCGAGCATTCTTTTACCCAGTGACCAGGTTTGTGGCAGAAACTGCAATTGTGACGACTGGCATTATCACTGTGAAGATTGTAGCCATTATCTTTTCCACGGTGGTTTGAGGTTGCTGAACGTCCTCTGCCTCTACCTCTTCCTCGAAAGTTACTTCTTTCTTTGAAAACTCCTCCGCGTCCTCGACCCCGACTTCCACCTCGACCTCTCGTACTTCGGCCTCGACTGTTTTTCTCAGCGCTAACTAAGTTTGCAGAAGTCGTAGCTGGTTGGTCGGCATTTGGGTTGAGCCTCTCTGCTGCTCTTAGAACAGGCAGCGCTGTTTGGAGGGTAAGTCCCTCGGTTTCTATCCTCCATTCTGCGCCATGCCAGTTCACCTTTGCTTCCGGGATTTTGTGAATTGATATCATGATTCGCTCTAGGATATCATCGTCCGATATAGGTCGCTTCGTCCCGAGGAGCATTTTCTGCATGCCAGTCAACTTTGCGTAGTAATCGTTTATTGACGTATTGTCGGGATTGAAAAAGGAGTTATAAAAATCCATTCGAACAGAGGTGTTCAGGGATCTGTCGGGGCTACCGTTGAGTTTGGTAGCTTGCTTCCAGAGATTAGCCGCGCTTCGGGTACTCAGAGCGGCATCGAGATCATCAGAGCGATGAATGGGATCGATTGATCCGACGATAATAGACATCGCCTTTTCGTTTCTGGCGATCCAGTTTCCGATATCAGCATCACTAACACTATTCCCCTCCTCCTTAACTGGCTTATGTTCCGCTCCGGTCACAATTGACCACACGCATGCTACCTGCAGAACGCCCTTGATCGTTGACTCAAACTGTGGGTAGTTAGTACCGTTGTAAATCTGTATTTGTCCCCATGACGTGTAGTTAACACCGTTGTCGATCTTTGCGAATGCCGAAGACATTTTTCAGATTGGTAGTGGAAAAGATGGTATAAGTGCTGTAGGTAAGATAGTTAAAAAAAAAAGAATTCCGGGCTATAACCTGTCAAGTTTATAGAGCGTATGGGGAGAGATATGTGTGAATGTATTCAGGTAGAATGTATGTATATTATGTTTACTGAGTCTACGACGATATTATACAATGTGCGTGCCAAGGTACACTAGATGACTCAGCAATTCTTGACAATTATAGGCTGAGCTAACCGGCACGTGTCACTTTAAGACTCGTAGCCGTGCGCCGGCACGACGCTAAATGGAAAAAAAAGACACTAGATATCCCAAAAAGGTATGTATCAATCCATAAAGTCTAGTCTAGTCTACATTCAGCCTCTCGTGACTAAGATTTATTATTGATTTCAGTCGAAGATAAAACATAGTTTGCACTAATTGATGACTTCTCCGGTACTTACTTTATCATTCATTCACTTTATATAACCAGATTCCGAATTATGTGAGAGGACAGTCGTCGAAAGAAACTTATGAGGGGTCATTCAAATTCGTTCCCCAAACCAAAAAGAGAAAATCTCATAATTGACTCTGAACTACAAGTCCAAGTTCGGAAATCAGGATAAAAGCAGGAGTGCTTTTTGAAGCACATCACCTTTGCATGCTGAATGCAACACCTTGTTTGTAGGAGAACTTAAACCCATTACCTTCACGCGCTCCTAGGAGAAGGATGGGTTGATTCTCTACTGTCGAATTGGTTATTTTACAATAGCTGACTCCCGATGAATGATGTTATGTGACTACGATTACCAATGTCGATTCTTACGTGGCAAAATGGGTGATGGTTGTGGAATTATTTTGATGTCAGTTCAGTCTTTGTTCACAACGGGTCAAGATAGAGCCTTCCTGGTATCGGTCGAAGAGTGTAGTGAAATTCGCAGACTCCGGACTTATCGAAATGTGCGTCAGTCGAACGAACACTCATACAATGAATAACATGAGACATACTACACCGCTACCACCTAGCCAAGCAAGGACCTACACTAAACCCTCAAACGGGAGAGCTCGACCAAGGCAAAAGCGGGCGAAACTTGGTCCATTCTAGAA
This sequence comes from Podosphaera aphanis, assembly GCA_022627015.2. NCBI lineage: Eukaryota > Fungi > Ascomycota > Leotiomycetes > Helotiales > Erysiphaceae > Podosphaera > Podosphaera aphanis. The sequence continues at coordinate 12,911 of JAKRRZ010000796.1, read as the reverse complement.
TGCGAAGGGAAAGAGTCTGCTAAACCTGAGCGAGCAGTCTAAGTAGGATGGCTAACTGGACGGATGGATGGATGGGTAGAGGTTCGAGCGAAGCAGACTCTTCCGCAAAGACTGGTCCACACAACCTCCCGCGCTGCGATCCAATCTCCCGGATGGTGTGGAAGAGATGAACCATGGCAACATACCGACGAAGCCCCGGAGCCCAGTGTCTTCATCCGACGCGTCAGAAGACTTCCACGTGCGATCCCTCCAGAGCAAAGCCATCTGTCACAGCCGCGCACCGCGCGGCCGAAAGCGCCCGCCCGTGGTGACGACGCGCGCGCAACGGAAGGTTCCATGCCACACAACGGGATCCGAACATCGTCTCAGCACCCGGCGTATGCAGCAGCAGCAGCACATCGAACACGTTCCACCCGCGCAGAGAAGTCGCTACGACGGAGCTACTCTCTCGGATGCGCCGCACGTAGCTTCATCGCGCGAGATTAGGACACACGGACACGACGCATGGATGCGAGTCTCGACCCGCGCGTGGAGATACCTGACCGGTCAGGCCCAGGTAAGCCCTTGTTTGGGTGCGTGCGCGTGCCCACGGCAGAGCAGTACATGCGCATACTTGGATGTGAGATAGAGGAAGGGATCTGACGCTGCGGGCCCGTCTTATGGCGCACCGCGCACGTGACGACCTACGGCAGCGACGACATGAGCCTGGTACTGACGTGGATGAGGAAGGGCGTGTGGAGGTTAACATGAGAAGGGGCACCGAGTCCGATTCATTCGGGTCGTCGTAGTGAAGAAAGATTTGTGGATGGGTAGATAAATGGGTTTACACATGTTTTGCGACGTGTGGACCCCAGGCCTCAGCACGTGTCGGGTGCACCAAACACTAGCTTGATGTCGATGCTCCATGTAGGTAGGTAGGTAGGCAGGTAGACACGTAGGCACCATAGAGCACCCCTAGACACGTAGCTCGTCAAATATATAGACTGTCGTAGCAAAGCAAAGCAAAGCACGCTAGCTAGCTAGCTACAAATCTGATCCTAACACCATACGCCATAGTCCCACCCGACTCAAAGAGCTTGACGTTCCTGACACGACTTTTGTCATCCCCTGCTAACGCATGTCTACTTGCACCGCTTTTCAACAATGTTGACCCCGAATTCCTCGTATTCTTTCTTCGAGATCCACATCTGATGGAACGTGCCTAGACTGCCCAAAATGCTCCCCCCGATCCAACTGGCAAATTTCCGTTCGGAAACCAGTCCTGCGGCATTGATTTTGATTCGCGCACCCGGATATAACTGCCTTAATTCGTTGTCCAATCGCTCGACTATTCCTTGGATGAGACTGGTACCACCGACAACCACGATATTCTGCAATAGCGCGCCACGGATATCGACATCTACACCTGATACACTCAGTCGCACAAGCTCAGGTAAGGTTTGTGTCTTTGCAACGGGCGCGTCGCCGAACGATGATAAGACAGCTTTTTCGTCAAAGAAGCCCTCGGCAACCGTGTAGCGCTCTACACCCCACAACCGATTCGCGCCATCTGGAAGCTCAAATCGGCGACTGGGCTGTGATTTGGCGATTTCGTAGTTATTAATTCCGTTGGCAGCAGCGCTGCTCAATCGTCCCGGGCCAGACCAAACTTGCACTACTGACTCTTTGAACTCTGTAAGCACACGGTCTTCCTCGAAGACACGAAAGGAATCTGTGGGAGGCTTCTCAAATTGACGGAAATTTGCTTGCGCGGGTGAATTCAAGTCCACGGGAAGTTTGGAGGCGATCATATAGTGGGGGATAATTTCCACGCGCGGCTCTTGTATACTAAATAGAGATCGAATCTGAGATGAGAGCCAATTTCCTGCGATGGGGGAGCGCTGGATTGATTTCTTGAGGATCAGACCATCGTGAATGGCTGTTACAGAAGCTGTAGAGGCCCCAATATCGATGACGAGAGCAGTAGCTTTTCCGGCCCCGAACGCTGCCAGAACACTGTTACGAGCGAGCCAGAAGGCAGGACAGCCCCAAGACTCCATGGCGATCTCAATCGCTTTCTCACGATTCTGTCCACTGTTCCAAGAAGTTTCCGTCATGAGAAGAGGATGTTCTTCCATTGGTTTCTCAACGTTATCGGTCGCCTCCATGCCCCCCATCTCCACATCTTCATCCTTGACGGGGTCGTTCAGTCCGTTCGTCCGCGAATCGGATTGCTTGAAGCTGGTAAGTCGTGACGTGATGGCGTGTTCCCATAGCTGTGTCGCGACATCCCAGTCTTCCACGGTTCCCTCCCGAGACATGGGATTTCGAATTTCATGTTGCGAGAGAGGATTATGGATGGCATCGTCGCCGAAGAGATATCGCCCGTCGGAGGTGAGACCGTAATGCGAATTTAGAAATGATTTCGGTGTGTCTTCTCCGGCAAACCCTGCGCGGATGCTCGACGATCCCGCGTCGAGAACAATAGCTGCGACTTCATCTGCCACGGGTCAGTTCATGATGAATTGTCGCGCGCAGAGGAAAGGTTACCTCCGCCGTAGACATCAGTGGGCTGCACTGAGGAGCTGATAGTTTGAGTTGCCATTCTCAGCGTGATGTAATACTAAAATCTAAATCACAGAGACGCGATGACCCTTGGCGTGACGGAGAAATGGTGGAAATTCGTTCTCGTATCCGTCTCAGCGATCTTCTGACTTACGGATCAAAACGCTCCATGAATTGGAACTAAGACTTGTGTTTCTAGAAATAATTACTTCATCTTCATTGTATGTAATTACAATAAAGCCTTTTTTGTCTTAATTTGTGGTGAACGAAGGACAAGATGCACGGTCATGTTGTTATAAAGGTCGCAATTTCACATGACTTAACTGTTGTGACTCTGAACAAGGCATACGCTGACTATGATCATATCTACTATATCATGGTCCTGAAGCGACTACGAGACTGATGGTCAGACAATATCTCATCTGTGCAAGAAAACTGATCAAAATGCGACTACGAGTACCTTGGCTAGGATCAAGGTATAGTGGTCAATTTAATCCCATCAGCGCACTGAATTGCGTGCATCGCTAGCATATTGCTACCTATCCCATCCCATCGAGACCATTTATTGAAGTGACCGTTTATCCTTGGACCACTGATACCATCCATCTTCTTCGTTCAAGCAAGAATATGTCCAGGAGACTTGGGAACTCGGGCCGAATGATACTACTAATTACTATTATTGATAAACTTTGCTTATCACTAATCCCATTTCATCTATCAACTCGTTACCTCTTTCAATGTTGGAAATTTTCACGCTGAATCATACTCCATCATCTAAAAATTTCAATGTCCTGGGCTTTCTTAGACTATGCAATACGGAGGCATAAATACTTCCCTCTCTTCTCCACTGTTTACCAGCAGAAGCACTCTCATCTTCTGCTTCACAGAGCCTCTCCAGCGAGAGCATGTCTCAACTAGTCAAAACTGCGGCGCTCGTCGTCATCTTTGCACTCCTTTCTAGGACGACTACGACTATTCTCGAAAACACAGGCTCTGGTGAGAAATGGCCGATGACCCCAGAATCTGACAGGCTAGATCTGCATGCAGAAGTTTTGTGGATGGAGCTTATGACTATCGTCCGGGTTATTCTGCCCCAGTCGCAACTCCAAGACTCAGCAATTCTCCACTGCCGTTTAATCAGAGCATACTGACCCACTCCATCTCATATTTGTATTACCGTACCCCATTGTCGAGAACAATATTTTCCCCGGAGAAGGTATATTAGAATCATCAATTTCTACGACTTGGTTATACGTTGTAGACTGCTGACTCGACGGTGAAGCGAGAAACGGCATCGATCATGTTCTATTATCTTTTTGACAGAGTCAAGGTGATGATATCGACGTTTTCGATGTCGTAATGCATATTGGAATTCATAGGGTGTCATGTCTTATCGGAAGAGGGCGTGGGTGATGACCGAAGTAGTTTGCAGTCGAATTAAAGATGGGTGGTCTAAGGTGACTCTGGTTGAGTTTTCACTTAATTCTCACATTATTTCTTCGCTTAACAACCCAAGCCCCCATCTGATTGGCTGTCGGGGTGATTTTTAATGAAGAAGTTATGTGCGAATTAAGAAATCCCAGGTGATTGTGAAGCCCCCAATTGAATTTCTCTATAATTAGGGAAAGGATGGGATGGCAGATATATCTTTGCACCCCTTTTGGATGCATTTGCACCCCAATTAAGGCTTTCACCCCGTAAATCAGAATACTCCCGCGATAAAAATAAATAAGGTTATGGTCCCATAAATAAATGTCGGCCTAGCACGCGAGAGGTATATGTTGATAGGATGGGAAACAAGATCAGGAAATTTGTCTTGTGGTATTCGATTTATGAAGATACATGTAAAACTTTCATAGCGACGTCAGAGTCAAGCGGTAAATAGATAGGTCAAGGAGAAAGCAACTGTCGTGGGGATGCAACGTAACCTGAACCTGTCTACCCCTTGCTGTACCATAGTCGCGATGATGCCTCGTGCTTCGACATCCTCGGCACAACTGCGAGTGGTGTCCATAGAGGCAAGCGTAGGTTTGCTCGAACATGCGCCCGTCGATCGCTTGCCTGGGCTCGTTGCGGGAGAACGTTGTTGGGTCAAGTGGAAACAGCGGCAGAGCTTGATACTCGCTGCCAGGCGCCGGTTGATTGATGTGCCATAAGGGTGAAAGGCATGCAGCATGGCAACGAACCTCGGTCAGAATGGTGTTTGGATGGTATTAACTGCTCATTTGGTCGCAATTATACATGTACCTTGGGCTTGTGCCAGCACGAGACTCCGCAGGATGCTGTGAACAGGCCAGCGCATGTTGTTGAGCATTCTCCAGATTGAAAAGTTTTAGACTCATTCTTGACCGCATCACACTGCTTCTGGAGCAAGTTAAGGCCCTTAGGGGAGATTTTATTTCTGTTAGGCATCAGATACTTTTTCGCCAAAAACGTAGGCAGTCAAAGAAATGACGGGGTAGAGGCACTAGCTGAGATGCAAATATATTTCTCACCGTCCTGGTGATCCCTAGCTCTTTTTTCAGCCCGAATAATTACAGATAATCACCACTCGTAAAGATATCCATCCAGCCTCATCCACCCAAAATTGACAATTAATATTCAGAATATTCATCTGCCCGATAAAAGAGCGTCATGTAATCCAACGCCGCTCCAAGAAAGCCGCTGATACTTCTGCTTACGCCTGCGCCTATCGAAACCGCCCAAATTTTAGAAAACAACAATGTTCTGTACAATACACCCCTGGCTTTCTACATGGTAGCGCCTCCTGGCTCCTAAACTCCTCGTACGCCGAAGCAAATTCTCAGTTTCAATACCTCCACCAACCATAACCATGGATATCTGGTTATGTCTGATTAATCCACTTGGGGTCATTTGTACTTTATCCAGTAAAGGCCGTATTAATTTGTTTTTTTTATTCCATGCATTGTCTCGTCTAGACTTATTCCACCCACGTCTTTTACTATCAGACTCGACATAATCTTCGTCGTTTTCGTCCGAGATGATGATAACGAGTTGAAGCGATTTGAATTTGGGGGCATAGGATGGGATATTTGACAACTTTTCGGAGAATGAACATCCTCGACGGCGTAACACAAGAATTTGGTGATTCTTTGGAATATTGTCATCAATTTTTCCTTCACAGCCGTTACCTGCGAAAAATATTGTATCCCAGGTTAATTGCCCACTTAATGGCCCTAGCCCTGGGTCTTTCGCATCTGGCACGTCTGGCAGTGGAGCAGCGCCAAGTCCTGAGGGCAGGATAGCAGGAAGAACATTTAAGTTGTAAGTTTGCTGATTTTGTAATGGAGGCGTAGGTGTCGCGATGGGAGAAGATAAGATAGAAGTAAAAGATTGGAGGAGCGATGAAATGAGAGTTTTATACTCTGTTGTCATACCTACGTTTTTAGAATCTTCTTTCCGAGGCTCACTGTTATCATTATCAGTTTTCTGGTCCATGTGCCCTGATGAGGGGACAGATGTTTCCGATTCTAATTGCAAAACTAGATCAAGCATTATTGTATTCCGAATACGAGTAAATGAGGGGTCAGCCATTTCTCCCATGACATCCCTTGAAATGAAAATTTGTTCGTCCCGACCAAGGGGGATATTGGCTATACTCCAGACACGCCAGGTGTCTTTTGACGCACCATCGGTAAGGTATGGGAGAGGAAGAGTTTCGTGAACCAAGCTCAGTTTTAGACCCGAGAGCGATTTGACAAGAATTCCTTCAGCGACACGTAAGAGATTTTGAGAGCTGAAGACGATGAAGTTGGAGGTACTGGTGGTTTGAATTGAAGCGCTAGTAGGAAATTCGATAGTGATAGTATTTTTCAAAGGAAGAAGGTCGCAAATTCCGTTGGCGGGCATAAGATTATGGGGCAAAGTCCAAGGATAATAAGTATAATTCTTTTCATCTTTGAGAGAGTTGGAGATATTCTGAGGATATTCCAACTGTATAGATTCAGTTAAATGATGATTCGGAAGAAGGTGCAACCCGATTAAACTTGAAGCATGGAATATATCTCGCCTAGCTGCAGTCGCGGATATTGTTAGAGGAACGAGTGATGGGGCTAATGGGCAAGTATCTTTTAGCTTTTGACCTGGACCTTGCTGAAGAGCTGCTGTAGTAGTACTAGCGGTAGTACTCTTCCAGTTACGCTTGATATTATTTCTATTAGATGGTATTATCAGGGGATGACCTTCAGTTGTAAAAACAAATGCCGAATCGAGCTTGTTTAAGGGATGATCCGGATCAAATAGAAGATAGAGGTATTTTGCTGTCTCGCCGAGGAAAAAGCTCTCCATTCGGTCACTCTTTTCCCCAGTTCTCACATCTTGGAGGCCTGACCATCCGCATTCAGTCCAGCACCTTCGTTTAATATCTTTCAATACCATTTCGCCCACATAAAGATACCAGGGATCCTTCGTCGCTCGGTAAAGATGATAATTTGATTCAATAAACTCGGGTCGCCCGGGCCACCAGCCGAGGTCACCTTCAACTTGGCCATCACGGACCGACCAACGTTCAGGTAACGCAGAATATCTTGTCCATAAAGCAGTGTAAAGAAGGTTTGTTTCGATAGCTTCCTCAATCTCTCCGGCTAATGCAAGTAGCCCTGGATAGTATGCGCTTAGACTATCAATCCAATACGCCTGAGGCGAGCCTGTACTAAGATGAACATTGATGTAATGCGGGTGATGAGTGCTGCTGTACAAATACCTCTTCACAGCAGAGTGAGCTTCATGCCACGCAGCTAAAAATGCCGCTGGTGAGTTTTCCTCAGATGTCAGAGGGTGGTGAATTGTATTTGGATCTAACCAACCAATTTTTTCTTCGTTATAAGGCCTCGTAGTGTTGGGTTGTTCATGACCAGAGAGCAAGATGTATGTTTTCAAAGCATATTCAAAAAAACTGTCAGTACCAGCACCAATTCCAGAATACGGACCAATCCACTGCCCATCTTCAGCATCGATGCCTGCGCCAAGTAGGCCTATGGAGCTCCGCTTTTCCCAAACAGCCCAAAAAGCTCGCTTAGCAAGCTGCTCAAACCGCGGGTCATCTGTGAGGCGGCTTAAAACTGTGAACTCAAGGACAAGACTTCCAGCCCCAGCACTACAAGTTTCAGTGATTTCCACTGGCCCTTCATTTGATGGCTCTTGGGCTCTATGCAAAGGAGAATTCACGTAGAAAGGTATTCCATGACGTAGATTAACCCTTGGGTACGGCATACCAGTAGCAGTGTAGAATGCAGGCAGAAGACGTTGTGCTAAGTCCAAAGCCAAGCGTAGAAGTTGGCCGTTGTAATTAAGCCCATTAGGCCACGCGATCGTTGGTGCTTGGCCAGGCTCTAAGTTCCATTTCCCAGACCTAATAATTTCAGGTTTATATTGCGAAATAGGTAGTTCCCCCGCCGCAAAAAGATGAGCGCTTAATAACCCCCCGACACCTCGTATGACCGTTTCAAATACCTGAACTTTACTATCAACATCAAACCCGCGTCCACGCAGTCCTTGACCTGCCGGTCCTTGTGTGCCATCTCCGTAATGTAAGACGAGTGCGGCCACGCCATCCTGGAAGTCTCGCAAAGCCTTTTCTCCGGTTCCTCCGAGGTCCGGTGGGCTTGAAGCCAAAATTGCAAGTGAAGAGAGACTATCGATAAGAGTCAAGGAATAGTTACCGAGTACATCGTTGAGCTCTACATTTCGAGGATTTTGCTGATCGCGAGTGAGTGGAATACAGGACACGGGTCGTAACTAGTAGGAGAGATAATTAGTAGACGTGATCATCTCGTGTCCAGAAGCGCTCACCTCGTCTTCGGGAAATGCAATATTCATGTAGTTATCAAACCCATGGTAAAACATATCGATCGTTTCTTGCCTCAACTGTGCTATCATACTTGGACTCATTGCATTCGCAAAGACCAGCCATATTGAAAGTATCGCAAGAAAAACATACTTTGGTACCGGACTACCTCTTAATCTGCTGCTGCTTAGCAGATCTTGCCATCTCAACGGCATTACCGACATGTAGAAAATTGACGGAAGGCATGTGAGCTTGATTCAGCCAGGGCGATTCCAAAATCCACACTGGAGAATTCTTGAAGTAAAAAAAGCGTACGACGGCCGAGGAAAACGTAATGCTTGGGATTGGTCAAGAGAGGGATGAGGAACGTCGGTCAGTCACAGATGTTTGGTGAGACTAGCATTGTCTTTCTTGGCGCACGAGACATAAAGAAATATCGGCAAGATGCCAGGTACATGTATTATCATTCAGCGTGCATAATTCATTAATAGTTATGGCCGACCGACCACCCCGATCAACGTTCCAGCTGCCATCAGGAACGCGTTTCGTCGAAGGTTTCCTCAATTTGAGCGATGAAGGCAGAGTCACGTAACTTTTTTTTCTGCAAGGGAATACGTTACACTCATCATATCGGAATGCCATGATTTATCCGCTGGTAATTATTTCGGCCTTTTAAATTTCTCCTACAAGTGGAGAATGACAACTGCTAATTAGTAGTGTCTGTCGCCAACATCTGGGCACCCTCCCTCTGAGTCGGGATTTTAAGATCTTCTAGATTCATCTATATTATTTTGTGTCAAACTATCTCAGGAACAAGGACGTATTTTTTTGATTGCTAACTTCTTACTTCCACAGGATTGTCTACGTTCTGCATAATGAATCACATAAACGTGTCAATTAAGTCACGTGATATACTGCTAGGAGACTGATTCTTCAACAATTTGATATTCGCCGGCCATATCGTCGCTCACAACATCCTTACGTTGGTCAATTCGATATCTTTAAGTGCCTTTTGTTTGGTCATCGCACTCGTGATAGCCAAATCGCAGCAACCACCTCCCTTGGCCCAGCGCGTTGCTGATGAGCTCGAACTTGTCCAGCGCGTGGCAAAGGGTCGAGCTACCTGGGTTCAAACCTTTCACAACAAGTTTTGGTCAGCTGTGGAAGAGGCTGATCCTCTCATCAAAACCTTCGTGCGCGAGCAAATGGACGCGTTTCTCCTTGAGGTTGCCTCCGGGCACCCGATGCGTCACGACACTCCAAGACAGCCTAAGACGGCGAGCTCCCTTCCCAAGCCCAGCCAAAACTTACCATCACGACCGCCTGTTCCCATATCAAAACAACCTCAAAGTTGGGCAACGACCGCCGCCGCCGCCGCCCCTCCCGTCACCAATCTCCCTGCTCACGCGCCGCCCTCGGCCTCACCCAAAGCAAATCACCGCCTCTCCCACACGCCGGTTTCCAAACAATCTGCAACCACTTCAGGCCATAAGGCCATCTTTCGTCTCTCGGAAGATGCTCCACTCCTTAGAGCAGACATAACTTCAGTCAAGGCTGCTTTTATTCAAATTGTCCCTGCGCTCAAGGACGGCATAGCCTCCGTTTCTCGTAGCTCAAATGGATTTAACATCACGTTCTCGTCCGACACAGCGCGGAAACTGGCGTTGGACAACGCTGACTCTATAAAGGCGTCTCTCTCTGGATCCCTTGTTCAGCTTGAGGACCGCATCGGGTACGTTGTCAAGCGTATCCCGCGTACCATCTGGAACCCGGTTTCCAACGTGGTCCCCACTACACTTGATGACGTCAGAAGTATTGCCCAGGCTCAGACAGGCGTCGCTCCATCTAGCGCTCACTGGTCGTTGCATGAAGAACGCCACGATCCTCTGCATACGGCTGCCATCTTCTTCCCAAAAGAGGTGCCGACTTTCCGAATCGTTGACAGCGCCCCTTCTCGACGCTACATTCCTAATCCGAAGGTAGTTCAGTGCGATGCTTGCTTTGGTTTCCATTCATCCTCTCGCTGCCGCACCCAAGCTTTATGCGCCCTTTGCGGTGCCCTTCGTCACCATGGTGAGTGCTGCCACCAACGCCGGTGTATCAACTGCCTCGGGCCACATTCTGCAAACGACCAGAACTGCCCTCTCCGCCCCCGCCCTTTCAAGGGCAAACTTATCAATCCTTCGGAAAAGACGATTGCGGAACTCCGATCTCGTAACCGTACTAACCTCCGGAAGGAACGCCGCGCAGAGGCTGCTGCCGCTGCCGTTGTCGCTGCCGCTACTGCATCTTCAACCTCGGACAGCAGCTCCAGTGCGCCAACTCCTTCCTCTGAGACCTCTACCCCCTCTTCTCAACGTGTACCTGTAGCCAACCAAAACCGGCTCACATCTTTAACATCTGCTTCGGCGGGATCTATGGATATAGACCCAGACGAGCATATCACCAATCTTACTTCCAACACTACTTCTCATGAGCAGTAGAGCTTATTTCAGGAGTACCCCCCGCCTCGCCTTCGTTTTCTCCAAGCTAATGTTGGGCGTGGTGGATCTTCTCACCTCATTCTTCTGCAAGCTGTCTTCCAGGGCAAGTATGATGTGATCTTTGTCCAGGAGCCCTGGACTAAAACAATTAACCTCAAAAATGTCACAAAGTCTCACCGAGATTATGTAATCTTCACCCCTCCGAACCGCGACTGGAAAAGCGCACGCCCGCGCGTTCTCACTTATGTTCGAAAGAAATCTAACCTCCAACCTATCCAGTTGGATTGCGGTCTCTCTCCTGATATCATTGTTCTCCGCCTCCAGTGCTCTCCTTCTCTGGAGGTACTAAATGTATATCGACAGCCTCAAACTCTGATGCCTGAGAGTCTCGGCGCTCTCCTAAGCCGGCCGGTTAAACCAAATTCAATAATAGTGGGAGATTTTAATCTGCACCACGAATTATGGGAGCCCAAAATTTCTCGTTCGTCCGGTGTAAGTAGCTTTGTTGGATGGATTGACTTCTATTCCTTGAGGTCGGCATTGCCCTACGGAGCCTCCACCCATCGCGCTGGTCACGTCCTCGACCTAGTACTCACAAACATGGAAGGTCTCACAGCCCGTGTGGAACCGGAGGCACATTCTACCTCCGACCACGAGACGATATCCGGCCTCATTCAACTCTCACCATCCCCAAGGCGGCATCCAACGCTGAAGTTCCCCAAATTTAACGGTGAGAACGCTGAAGTTTTTCGCCAAGCTCTTTCCGCTACCGCACCTCATAACCTTTCTGTTGAGGTCCCAACTCCTCAGCTCCTGGACGCAGTTACGGCTTCGGGCATCGCCGCTCTCTCAGAATGTTTGCTTACAGCTAACCCGCCGAGACCTGCTTGTGTCCCATGCAAAGATTATTGGAACCAAGAATGCTCAGACCAACGGCGTCGGTATCTCGAAGCTCGCCGTAACGGTGATCAATTTCTCATTAGCGAGGCCCACAAAAACTTTCGGAAATCCGTGAGACGAGCCAAACGAGATCACAAGCGATCCAGGCTGGATAGGGTGTCTTCGAACTTGGAGGCCCACAAAGTTGTTGGATGGCGAAAGCTATCTAGCCGCTTTGGCCCCCCTCCAATTCTTTTTCAAAATGTCACGTACAGCACCCCTACTGAGCGTGCAGATATATTTTTTCGTACCAAGCTTGCCCGCGCAATTAGTCAACCGGATGTCCCCAGGTACACCCATACTTGCCCACGCCGCACGATCCCCTCACCACTCTCCATCGACGAAGATGAGGTGCGCTATTGTCTTCTTAATGTGTCGTCAACTACCCCGGGTCATGACCACCTCTCTGTCTCCGCCCTCCACCTTATATGGACAGTACATACATGGCGCTCGTGGATCGTTCACCTCTACAATCTCTGCCTAACTGTGGGTCACCATCCCAGCATCTTCCGTCGCGCTGAAGTGGTGGTTATTCCTAAACCACACAAGGATGATCTCTCCAATCCCGCCAATTGGCGTCCGATATCGCTTCTTCCAGTTCTTGGGAAGGGGCTGGAACGTCTGCTCGCAAGACGCTTTGCCTTCTGGGCTTTGTCAAATCGTATCATATCTCCCACGCAATTTGGAGCGCTGCCTGGAAGGTCTGCCGTGGATCTCGTAGAATGCCTGGTCCATGATGTTGAAAAAGCATGGGAGTCAAATCAAGTTTGCACTCTCGCCACCCTTGATATCCAAAGTGCTTTCGATAGTGTTCAGCCTGGCTGTCTCTCCGTTCGTCTTCGCGAACAGGGATGGCCTCTACCATACGTCAACTGGGCTGCGTCTTTTTCTTCACGCAGGAAAGCGCGCCTAAGATTGGATGATTTTGTTGGCGACTTTTTGGATATTCCGCATGGTCTGCCCCAGGGATCCCCTGCCTCACCCATACTTTTTCTTCTCTTTCTCGAGCCACTATTTAAACTTGGGTTTCCTACATTCGGATACGTGGATGACGTGGCGATCCTCTCGGTCGCAAAAACTCTGGTTGACACCTCTCTACTGACCGCCTCCAGGGTTGGAAGCGTCACCCGCTGGTGCGA
>JAKRRZ010000795.1:0-16174 GCA_022627015.2 Podosphaera aphanis | reverse complement strand
TGGTTAACGGGTCTTACTGGATTCGAACCAGCTTTCTCCTGTCTCGAGTGGGGCATGTGTCCAAGCTGCCCAGACTCTACTTGGGAGAACGGCCCGGACGGTGTACCACACCACCATCCGACCCTATACTTAGTGTTTGTTTTCTTGTGTATCAAAAGGTTTGACACATTATCAAAAATTATGCCCAAATTATCCATATCTTTTAGGGGAAAAAGGAATGGAGTATCGCAATCGACAACATAAAAATTAATGGGACCTATTGGAGTCTTAACATTTATAAATCTGATGGATTCTGCTTGCCCTTTCCCAAATCTCACTTTAATTTTATTATCATCGGTGATCAGAGGAGTTTTTCCAAAGGCTTGTTGGAATGCTTTGTATTGTTGATAACTGGTAGTTGAAAAAGCGGCAGCTCCTGAATCAATCAATATTCCTCGAAATGTCTTGGAGGAATGTCTGCTAAGGAATGATGAGGGCTCGTCATCGATATCTACTTTGCTGTTGGCGTTTATGAGGTGATTGATTGAATTGTCAGCAAGACCTGCAAGTATATTTCTTCCAACTTCAGCAGTAATAGTCCCCGCATTGGATAGGAATAGGTCTGGCTCATGGTCGTTATTCTGATCGATTTCATTTAGTTCTTCGAAGAGCGCTTGCATCTCCACGTCATTCTCGGATTCAATTTCTTCATGTTCACCCTCAAATTCTGAAATGTATTGTTCGGCTTTTTGTTGAGGTTATTTAGAAATTTTCTTTTCTTTTCTTCTCTTTCACTTCTTGGACGTTTTCCGGGTCAGCATCCCTCCTTCTTACAAATCCAGCATCTCTTAATTCTTGGTCCCTGGCCAGGTTCAAAACTGTAGGTTTTGGCATTGCTTCCACCATGGTATTTGCGATCTATAAAGTATGTATTATCAATATTTAAATTTGGGTCTCTTTGTTGTTGATGAGAAGATATGTCCGATTTGGGAAGAAGTTTGTTGAATACTTCCATTCCCAATCGAAGGTCACGGGTGAGATCTAGCACAGTTGAAGATGGCCTATAACATGCCATTTTACATGCTTCGACGCATTTACAGGCAGTTATTATCTTGCTATGCAGTGCTTCATCAGTTCTAAATTCGGGGCTCATTGTTTTTTGCATTTTATCAAGCTTATTAATTAAAATGGTTACCTGTTCCATACCATTTTTGTCGGGATATTGATCGATAATTGATTGGAAGGTCAAAGAATTCCATTTCTGAAGGTTATATCGGTGGTATTTTGGCCCCTCAAAATTTTCTCTCACGAATTTGCGCAATTCTGTTAGATTCTTCCCACGGCATCGATTGAAATAAAAGGACAATACAATATTGGAGAGCATTGTAGGGAACGCCAATACTAATCCTTCATTTGTTATTCCAAATCGAGAACACATTTCCATAAAAATTCCAAATTTATCATCAAAGTTGTCATCTGTATCACCAGTATATTTCAAATCATTGGTATATGATTTTGCAAGATTGGCTATATCACTACCGTATGGGTGATGAGCAGTTGATGATGATACATGCTGAGAAGGCGGAGGTTCAAAATTAGGCAGAGATTCGAGATATCTCTCAGATCTAGATGTTTCTTCATCATTATGCTTAATAGGAAGTGTGGGCGATTGTTCAGCTTTTAGTTCACTTATTGTATCAGTGTTTTCATCCGGCCAAACGTTCTTATTAGACCGGATGCAGTCGTACAAAGAATGTGCTATAGAATAAGTCCTCTCATTTCTCACCCAAACTCCATGATCACGTAGGAAAGCTCGAATTGGCTTGCAGACGTCTCGGGTGAGCATTTTGAAGTGTTTCAATTCAAAGGTGTTAAAGTCGTCCCAAAATTCGTCAAAAATTTCATCAGAGTCCGTTCTCCTATTTAGAGTTACTTCGCGCTTTTGTAGTTTTGAAAGCGCCAGGTTGTATATTGGTTGATTTTCGTGATACTAGAGTTATCGGGTTCGATACCATGTCCTCATTCTTCCTCTTCATTCTCGATTCTTGTGAGGCGTTCTTCTCTTTCCATCTTTCTCTTCTCTCTCTCCGCGATTTTGTCGCCGATGTCTAACTTTGGACCTTGAGAGTGTAGAATCGGTGAGCCCGTTGGTGACATTGTTTATAAAATATTTTAAGCGTGGTGGACGCGGGGATAAGTAGTTTTACGATGGTCAAGTGACGAAAGTAACTCTACACCAATCCTGAATACTTATCCTAGATTCTGGCTGAAAGCGAGATATAGGAAATTCAATAATCTTCTTGACAAAGAAAACTACTAGGTCGTAGGGGCGATTCAAGACGTACGAAGTAGCAATCAACTTATTTCAATTAAGCAACACTGGATGGGTTCCTGATCTGTGCACTGATCAGTGTTGGGAAAATTGGATCATAAAGCAACTCGACAAGTAGGATGATAATATATTCTATATTTTTTCTATCTAACAAATTCTACAGGATGAGGTCCTTATACTGTTATTCAAGATCCCCTTATCGACCCCTGGACTCCAACAAAAGAAAATTAACGTAGGGTCTTCCTAGACATAACGTATTTAAAGGCCACGCGCAGTTAGTGTGAATCATTAGCCTCACAATCCGCGTGTGTATACATGACAGGTTTTTATGCCTCTTGGATTGGTAGTCCAACACGCTCGATTTCATGAGCTTCGAAGTCGTCACTACATTAAACAACGAAATACCTGGAATATGGATGAGCATCGGATTGACCTTGGGATTTTCTTAACTCACGATTTCTTAAAAGCTCTGATAAAAGACTTGCATACGTTAAATTGCTAAAATCGCGTGAATAAATCTCAGAAATCGAGTCAATCAATGCTGTATGCGGCTTTATCCGACCACTGGCAATTTTTAAGGGCAGTAACCTACAATCAGCTTGGTTTTCAGACGAAACTCATCCTTGACTATTTAATAAGTCTAAAAATGTACACACAAGTAATTATATTGCAGAAAATTAGCTTCAAATTATGTTTATCCCAAAATCTAGGCCAAAACTGCCTTTTAATCATGGATGTTTATGACAGCCCTACGACCATCGAAATTTTACGAACTTATGAGCTGAACGACGCGAAGCTTCTCTTCTTATCTGCTATCTTCAGCCATATCTTCCCGCCCCTTAGCATGGGTGTTTTTGCCTCGCTGAAGTCAAAATATCGCATCCAGATGGTCAACTTAGCACAACATGATGATGCAACACAAACAAAGAATAAATGCAGAAACTACTATCTTATTGCTTATAGTGAAGTATCTAATATTCATTTGCTTTATTTGGTCGAATAACAGCTGGTCTGCTTCTGTAGAATCCAAAATAAGGTATAAACTCATCGCAAATTTTGTAATAACTCAAACAACCGACAACACCAAAATCTATAACTAATTTTAGGCTATACGAAATCTTCCGAAGTTACTTTGAATCAAGTAGAGGGCTTGGGTCTGTAGATATACCCAAAGAAAACAGGTGTATTCAACGGCTTCGGGAGGTAGGCCGCGTCATCGGCTCTTTTGGCGCAGAGGTGGCTAATTTCGAGTCTAAAAGCACTCAGTTATATATTTAAGACACTCCTAATTTGAACTACCATAGTAAAAATGTTCGATTGGATTGTAATATCACATATGCTAACATTGAATCGATTGTAAAAGCAAGAAGGGTGCAAGCGCTTCTGAAGCATCAGGACACCATTCTGAGGTCTAAAATACAGGTTAAAAATTTTCAGATTAAAATATTACGTCGTACCTTCAATAATTACTATGTTTATATGGCGATTAGATAATTATTGATTTGTACATATTGAAAATGATTTACAGAGTTGGTGTGAGGCGAGTGCGCGAACACTAGGGGTGCGCAATCTCCAGGTTATACATTAAAAAGCGGTCCAGAAGGTCCGTGGTGTGAGATCTGCTCCTCTACGGGCATCCGTTTATATCAATGTTGACTTCAAAATTTAGAGAATCAGTATAAATATATTCAATCCGATATCTATCACAGTCGTATGGTCTAATGGTTATGATATCTCGTTCACATCAGATGAGCACATCCCGAGATGGTTCTGAGTTCGATCCTCAGTACGACTAGCAAGTTACATTTTGTCGCCTAACGTGGTTCCACCAGATAACTTGCATAAGACTTGGCAAAAAATGACCTACTGTCGAACCTCGCTATAAGGATAGTGGGTCGACCCTAGTTTACGAGTTCCTATTGGTTACCTGCATCGGAGCCTCCAATCATGGACCTTGATTTGGGGTCGACCCACTATCCTTATAGCGAGGTTCGACAGTACTTAAATTTCGAAACATTTCGTCCGTGCACGACCCATATTTCAGGTGATAATATCCGTACAAGATACAACTATTGAGGGTTAAGTATTGAGAAGCCCTGCCACTAACCCTGTCAATTTTGTCGATCATTATACAGATATGGACAATTCGCTAGACGATCTCTCTTTAGCGTGTTCAAAATAGGCAACGCTCAAAACTCTATTCTTGAATTTTGGTGAGAGGTTTCTTTCAAATTCACGCTAGAATAAATAATGAGACGGTGTTATCATGCACCTAAGGTGTGTTTTTAATAATTTATTTTCGGGTTTTACAAGAATTGGCGTACTAACTACCATCTCAACTCTACAGTTAACATCGCGTGTGCCCACCTTGAGCAGTAATGACAGCTTCACACCTCCCTCGCATTCCCCTTCTAATATCCAAGAGACGTTCAGGTTGGGTGCACTCATTCCATGCTTCCTGCACAAGTGGACGTACCTCATTGGCGTGTCGCCGCCTTCCTCTGTCTGAATCTCCATATGTGGTATATACATGATCTTTGATCGCGCTCCACACAGACTCGATCGGGTTCAAGTCTGGAGAATAAGGTGGCCAGGCGATAGGTTGGATTCCCTGCAGCCTGAGATAGTCTTTAGTGGTTGCCGCAGTGTGAACAGGCGCGTTGTCATGCATAAGTATACGAGCTGAATTTCCCGGATTGGACCTTATGAAGTTTACGAGTTGGGGGAGAATTCGTAGACAATAACCTCGTGCTGTCATCTCCCCCCACGCCTTTTCCCAGAAAACACAGGGGTCTGCTTGAGTACCGGCAAAAGAGCCCCAAAACATGTAAGAATTGTTTTTTCTTATACGGTCGACAGTACAGGTACTGTCGTACTCTTCAGATACCTATCTCGTGTGTAAGCAATTATTTATCTCCGTAGCTATTGATTAAAACGGAACGGACCAATCTTGTCACATATTGACACATGACACTATCATCATTTACATACGTCTCGTCGGTCCAGCATATTGAAAACCATTCGTCGAGAGTCCAGTTGACGTGCTGTTGAGCCCATGACAGTCGTTGCGCTCTGACTGCTTCTGATAGCGGAGGTTTGTATCGGCTACGCCGCCGTTGGTATCCTCTCCTTTTGAGCGCACTCTCGATAGCATATTGCCCAACACCCCAATGAGGAAAGTTCATCGATAATTCCAGGAAAGTCATCCGGCGAGTTTCCCGAGATTGACAGATATATGCTACTAGTTCGTCCACTTGTTCAGAAGTGAGTGCGTGAGGCCGTCCAGATGATCTCAAGGGTGAAGCACGGCCGGAGGAAACTGTTCTGTAGAATTGTCCTTTACTGACATTTAGAGTTGACATGATAAATTCCTTCGAATGACCCGCATTGTACAGTGTCAAAATCTATGTATCCTTAGTTTATATAGCCTATTAATTTGCCTATGTGACACACTCTTAATCTGTTATCTCTAGTGAGACGGTGCCAACGTCGGCCGGTCGTTGGTGTCAGAGAGTCTTGGGATATTTCCATCCTGTGAGAAAGGTTACTCAAGATTTTTGGGAGTGATTTATCAGTAAAATTCACCTGAGCGATAGATTGATAAGGCAAATTGATTATTCGAGAGTGAATGGTGCGAATTTAATCGCACACGATATCCTGAACGTTGTGGGCTCTTGTATATTTTGATAGGGTTCACAACCAGTGTAGATGTGTGCACGGAATAGAGTGATTGCAAGAGAGGGGGAGGAGGTGTGCTATTAAAATTTGAACTCGCTTACGTCCAACCTGAGCCCTGTTCATTACATAAGAGCCTGCATAAATCTCTGGGATCCATCCCTACATTTGCATTGGATCGGCGTTCGCTCATTACCCCTACATAGTTGTACTACTGGTGGCCCGCATAAATGTCGTTTTGCTTGAGGATATGCAAGTCTAAATGCAGGTGAAAATTATTTTCCTTGGTCAAAGCTCAGAGAGAGGGGAAGGAGAGAAGGTCTGAAAATTCGCTGAAAGCCATTCCCCCCGACTTTAAGATCAGTTCCGCTTCACTTTCATTCATAACCTAATACTATCTAATTTCACTGTTGACGGCGCTACAGACGAAAAATCCACTTTTGAGTGGAAAATATAAAACTGAGCAGTTTATTATTGTAACTTGACAAAGTTCAAGTTACGAAAATCATTTTTCGTCAAGTTAAAACGTATTTAGTAGACGTCAAAAATGAATGAAAGTGATATGGAAACTACTCTCAAAGTCGGGGGGAATAGCTCTCAGCGGGGTCGGATGGTGTAGTGGTATACCATCCAGGCCGGTCTTCCAAGTAGGGTTTTGGGTAGCCTGAACATCTACTCCACTCGAGACAGAAGATCGCTGGTTCGACTCCAGCAGACCTTACCTTACTGAGGGAAGCTACGATGATGATGGTGGCATGTCTGGATAACTCAAGGTTTTTTGAGAGGTTTCCCTTGAGTGAGTTTCACGGATGGTATAGTTCGGTGGGGGTGAAGAAAAAGCCGCCTGCCACAACCGTAGTGATTCTTGCAAATGATATCCGAGGCATGATGTTCATCACGACTATATCATCATTGTATCTAACCGAAGTCGACACCTGCGTGGGCCAAAAGGCGCCAGATCGGGCATAAGAAATCAAAAAAAAAAAAAAAATAGCTCTCAGCGAATTTTCATACCTTCTCGCCTTCCCCTCTCTCTGTGCTTTGACCAAGGAAAATAATTTTTACCTGCATATGAACTTGCATATCCTCAAGCAGGAATCGTGCGAGGCCTGTTCATGTACGGCTTGCCCCCCCATGCCTACATAAGTGTCGCTTGTCACTTCTGACGAAAATGTTCCGTTTCTCAAAAGTGATTTGCCAAAGAATGTCAGAAGCACTAGAGGACATCCACACCTGACGCACGTTCCCGCGTGCCGGCACACTTTCTTTTTCAGCAACACTACATTTTCTCCTTATAATATCTCCGCAACACCAAAAATATGGATGCTGCACTTTTAGAATTAAGATCTGATAGTTCACTCAAAGTAACTGAAGTCGCAAGAAGATATAATGTTTCCCGACAGGCGCTGAGCAGGCGCTTCAACATCAAAAGTACGAGTATCGTCGAAAAACAGGAATCTCAGCGATTACTCAACAATCAGCAGGAGATGGAGATATTAAAATATATTAGGCGACTCCCGCAGCTCTGTTTGCCACCTACAGCATGTATTATTAGGAATATGGCCTCAGAAATTTGCGGGTCTATGCCTTCCAAAAATTGGGTTTCTCGCTTTATTGCTCGGCATGAGCACGAACTTGGTAAGGGATTTCTCGACAGCATCGACCTATCGCGATGTAAATCTGAATCTAAAATAAGCTTCGCAAATTACTTTCTTAGAATTAGTCGAAAAATTGAGCAGCTAAATATCACCGCCGAAAATACCTACAACATGGATGAGAAGGGCTTCCTTATTGGAAAAATCTAAAAGTCACGTAGAAACTTCACTAAAGAGTTTTACGAGTCAGGAAAGTTGGTAGGAGCTGGCCAAGACGAGAGTCGAGAATGGATAACTGTGATTGCTACCATCTGCGCAGATGGTAGCAAGTTATCTCCCGCGCTCATTTACAAGGCGACATCGGGTGGAATTCAAGACATCTGGCCCGACGGCTTTGATAGCGGCCAACACAAATGTTTTTTCTACTCGTCACCCTATGGATGGACCAGTCACGAGCATGGTTTCCATTGGTTAACTCATATCTTTGAGCCTGAGAAAAATGGTAAAGTCAGAAGAGGGTGGCGACTACTTTTTGTCGACGGTCACGGATCACATATCAATAGAAAATTTCTTGAATGGTGTCAAACACACATAATACTCGTAGCATGTTACCCACCCCACTCAACTCATCGATTGCAACCCCTAGATGTCAGATTGTTTGCTCCTCTTGCTGATTTTTATAGTCAGGGGTTAAACCACCTTATTCGACTTACAGAGGGCTTTACAGCCATGAGCAAACGTGATTTCTTCTCGATCTTCTGGGAGGCATTCGAAAAGACCTTTACAGAGAAGAACATTAATTCAGCTTGGGAAAAAACCGGTATCTGCCCGTTTTGCCCTTCTATGGTGCAAAAGATTTTTGACCAGCCAAAGGACCTGAAACGTAATAGTAACGCTCTTTCTGATGAGTTTAACTCACCTTTAGAGAACCAGAAGCTACGAAATCTAGTTAGCTCGGCTTCTGCACGTACCGATGCCGCTACATGATATTTACTCGGACAACTAAGTGATCGCATCCTTGAAGGAGATACTCAACAGACGGTGCTTCTGATGGAAAATGAGCGTCTCAAAGAAACTCTCAACAAAGCCAATGCGAAGAAGAGAAAAAAGACAACCATGGAGCATTTGCGTGCAGAAGATGGTTCTAGTGCAGTGTTTTTTGGACCATCTGAAATACAGCGCTATAATGAGCTTAATCAGCAAAAAGACCAGGAGAAAGAGCAGGAGAGCCAAGAAAAATTACGTCGTAGGCAAGAGCAAGCTGCAAAGAAAGCCCGTGAGGAAGCAGAAAAGCAGAACAAGCGCACAATACGTGTTGCGGCTGCGGAAGCACGAAAGAAAGCGGCAGCTGCAAAAAAGGCTGCTTTGGCATCGGCGCGTGAAGGTAAAAGAAATTATAATCTGACTCAATTAAATATCAGTACTGATAGTTAACAAGCCAAAGTACAGTATGACCAATAAAAATAACGATAATAATCCAGTACTGATCCATCAAAGTAAAAATAATGGGAGGGTGGTTAATTTGCGTAAATGATGAGAAAAGCAGATTTTCAAACACAATAAACATACGTTAGAAATTTATTTACACCATGCGATCGTGTAGTAGTTTCAGCACTATTTGATTATATATTACAAAATTAATTTGAATGAAATTTGGGTTTACTATTCGAGTTAGAAGTCGTGGTGTTGCTGAAAAAAAGTGTGCCGTCACGCGGGAGCGTGCGTCAGGTGTGGATGTCCTCTAATGTAGGCATGGGGGGGCAAGCCGTAAATGATAAGGCCTTGTGCAAAAACTCCCTTACTCGTTCTTTTGACTTGGCGAGAATTTATTTGAGAACATCTAGTGCTTTCCTGGAAGATATGGAGCCTCTAGATGTACTGTGTCGCTACGGTAAGTTTTCCCAGCTCCACTCAAAATGTGGGTCTTGACAGGGCATTTATGCTTTCGCTAGCCTGACCTGGAAAGCTTGGCAATTGATCTATGAAATTTATGGAAATACCTTAAAAATTTGTAAGTGAAATTCCTCACGCAAAATGTATCGCAGCTTCTAATTTTGGTTCAAATAAAGTTATGAATTCATTCTTCTAATTATCCAGTTCATAATAAGTTATAGGGGCTAGTACTTTGTCGGGCCACCTTGAGCTTCATAAACGGCCCTGATCCTGTTTGGCATCGACTCAACTAGATTTTCCAACTCATTTTTATCCACGGCCCTATCCCAAGCTTCTGCCACAATCCTTCGAAGCTCATCCTGCGACCTATTATTCTCCGGAGCTAAATCAGGGTAGTGATATGCGATGTAGTCTTTCATCAGCTTCCAGACATGCTCTATGAGGTTCAATACAGGGGAGTATAGTGGCCATGTAATCGGAGAGATATTTCTCTCCCTAAGCTCATCCATAGTTTGCCTTGCCTTATAGGGTGGGGCGTTGTCCTGCATTAGTTGTATTTGTGGATGACTCGAAATCATGCCGTGGATAAGAGGTACTATCCTCTGACAATATCTATCGGCAGTTATACTACCCCACTGCTTCTCCCAAATCAAGGAAGGGCCTTTTTCGCTCCCAGAAAAAGAGCCACAAAACATCCATCCAATTTTCTTCCGAATGTTGCGTATGACACATGTAGCGTCAAAGCTTTCATCTACCTAGATGATAGATTAAGCTTAGGAATCTCAAGTTTCAGACAAAGTAGGCGGTACTCAGTTTCCTCGTGATCCAAATACTACTATGTTGTCCACCAGTCACCCAGGTCTCATCTGTCCAGAGAACTCTCATCCAATCTTCTTTATTCCAGTCAAGATGTTCTGTAGCGAACTCAAGTCTCTTTCTCTTGTTTTCTGCAGAGAGAGGTGGTTTCGAAGCGGCAATTCGACGGGCGTATCCTCTCCTGGACATTGCCCGTTGGATTACCTTCTCACTCACTCCAAAATGACTAAAATGTGCGTAGGCGAGTATAGGTTAATTGACGGTGTTCTGGAGATGATGTAACAAAGGCTTCAATCTCGTCGACCTGTTCACTGCTCAAGACAAGGGGGCGACCGCTACTATTTTTAGGAGAGAGATGGACAGTATTTGCTGCATAGCGAGCCTGGTGATAGGTCACTTGGAGTCGTCACGCGATCTCTTGGTAGCTGTAGCCTTCTCGGGCCAGAGTTCTCACCTGCCAATTTTTAGAGACGACGGATGATATAGCTCTCTTTTGACATGATACTTACTTCAATACGTTGTTCTTTCGTCAATTTTTTGCTCTGGAACGAGCATGAGATTGAGGTGAGGTTGATGATGGTGGAAGCGTTTGTGGACGATTAATCATTGCAGTGATTTAACTGATCCATTCTTTAGCATCCTGAATGAATTATTCAACTTACAATCAGTATATTTAAGACAATTTACTCAAGTGATGGCGTCCTACTGAGGTCTGTGATGGTATTACTGAACAATAGTGGAAGAGCAGACGTTAGGGATAAGACTCTGTGAAACCAAGGCTAACGAGCATAAAAATGATAATCCTGACAGATAAGGCTCACATATTTTAGACTTTGAGTTAGATGCATAGGCCCCATAGACTTCCACTTTTAACCCCTGAAGCGAGATATGCTCCGCACAGACCCACATGGGAAAACTTACCGTAGCGGCACAGTAACTTGGTACACTTTTCTGTATGTTAGGTTAGGAATCGTGTTATTTAAGAATGATGGCGACCGAATCGACGAAGCAATATTTTAGCCGAGTTTGAAATTTCACTTTTTGAAGAATATTTACCTGACAGAGTAATCTGAAGCATCTCTCCCTAGGCAGCGACGCCGTGTTATTTCTGTGACCTTCGTATGTTGAATGCACTTAGTTCAGGGTGGGATACAGTTTTATTTCTGTTGTCGAGCTAGGCCAAATTTTATTGTTGGACTTCTAGCTGAAAATCATGATTAGATGATGATTTAATACGTTTTTGTGATGATGGCTTATGGTCGATGGTAGTGACAGCTATCGCGGATAATGGGCGATGGCGACTCCTCACTGAGGGGTCGATTGGAGAAATACTAATTCTGAACAGCTAAAAAATACGCTAAAGTTCAGTGCGGGAAAATACAGGGATATACCTCTGTGTTTTTCCCTGTCTATGCTAGTCCTGCACGCACAGGTAATTTTCACTTATAATCCTTGTATCATAGTAGGATGGGGTGGGGCTTTGTAGAAATCCGACCCATCCCGCAAATTAGCTTTACATGTATCTGAAACGAATGAACGACAGCGAAGTAGGGTGTAGACAGCCTATTGGTTCGTATAATTTTTTTTGATTTATGATTTATGATAAGTATTGTACCTGTTATTACACGTTTTTTGTAGGGCGACGTACAATATATAACAAAATCTGTCATGCTATCCTAGCTCAGGACGAGATAAGAAGCCTTGATAATTGCTTTGCTGTGGCTATCCCGGGCCTCGGGTTTTCTGATTTGGGAATACCTCAATATTTACACCTCTCGTCTATCTGCTTGAGGTGTTATTTATTAGAATGATGAAAATCAAATGAAACTCTAAAAATCTAACTCAGATTCGGCCCCAAAACCCTGGGTGACCTGCCGTGAATTCTTGGGTACATTAAAAATCCCGCAAAGGATTACACTTTTATTTTGCATATAAGGTTCTTCCACCAATTCTGATATGGATTATCTAGTTTTCGAGTAGATAGATTGCCAGGATAGAAAAGTCGCGCCAATCCATACTCCATTTTCGCCAATAACTACTACTTGCGTTTCGACTCGAAATGCCAGAGATCTGGAATCGGGTTGGGCAAGGCCTGGCAAAGACTTTAAACATCGAGCTAGATTACGCCAACGAAGCAGCAGATCGAGTACTTCAGAGTCAATCATTCGTTTCCAGCCAAGCAACTGAAATATACATAGAAGAGGAACCCAGTGTGTTGGACTGGATACAAGAAAAAGTTCCCTCATGTGGACAGCTGCTTAGCTACCTTGCTTCAATCTTTCCTTTCACTCGTTGGATATTCAATTACAACCTTCAATGGCTCATCGGTGATCTCGTTGCTGGTGAAAATACCTACCTTATCTAGGGTTTCCGAAGCTAATAAACCTTAGGAATTACAATCGGAGTTGTCGTCGTCCCTCAAGGCATGGCCTACGCTATCCTTGCCGGTCTCCCACCTCAATATGGGCTCTACACATCATTTATAGGTGTACTTGTCTACTGGTTCTTTGCGACCTCAAAAGATATCACCATCGGGGTAACTTCATCGAATTAGCTTTCACTTCTCGTAACTAATCTTGGAATAGCCGGTTGCTGTAATGTCTATCCTGCTGGGTGATCTTGCTCTAGAAGCAAGAGAATCACATCCGGAAATCCCTGCAACTGTAATCACTTCGGCTACCTCTGTACTCTGTGGGATTGCTATCTTCTTCCTTGGCCTTTTCCGATGCGGCTGGATCATTGAAATGATTCCAAACTTGTCCATTTCAGCGTTCTTGACTGGCTCTGCTATAAATATTTCTATAAGCCAGCTTCCTGGTTTAATGGGCTTAAGAGGATTCCCGACTCGAGCTCCTACCTATCAGGTACTAATAAATACTATCAAGCATCTACCTAAAATGCAGATGGATGCTGCTATCGGACTCAGTGCTCTTTCCCTCCTGTACTTCATAAGATGGGTCTGCACTTTCATTGCTAATAGGGCTCCATCAAAGAAGAAACTATTTTTCTTCTTGCTATCACTCCGAACGGTCTTTGTAATCTTCCTATACACTATGATCAGCTGGCTAGTAAATCGTCATCATCGCAGCAATCCTTTATTCAAAATTCTTTCCACCGTTCCAGCAGGTAAGCTTTCTTGTTCAAACTTCTGAATTATTCTAACCTTTTTTGACAGGTTTTACAGCTGCTGGTGTTCCTGTAATAAACAAAACAATAATTTCACTTGTCATTAGTCAGGTGCCTACGATAGTTATTGTCATTTTGATTGAACATATAGCCGTCGGAAAATCTTTTGGGCGTGTTAATAATTACACAATTGACCCGTCTCAAGAAATGATCGCAATCGGGATCACTAACATTTTGGGGCCATTCGTCGGCGGCTTTTGCGCTACTGGATCTTTCTCACGGACATCTATAAATTCGAAAGCAAATGTGCGAACACCGTTTGCCGGTGTTATCACTGCCGTTGTCGTTCTACTTGCTATATACGTCCTTCCGGCTATGTTCTTCTACATCCCATCCTCAGCTCTCTGCGCTGTAATAATTCATGCTGTGCTCGACTTAGTAGCGCCACCCAACACTGTCTATCAATTCTGGCGCATTTCGCCCTCCGAGGTGCCCATTTTTTTCGCCGGTGTCTTTGTCACAATATTTTCCTCGATTGAGAATGGTATTTACACGACGATTCTCGCCTCGAGCGTTCTGCTACTCGTTCGTTTTATTAATGCAAGAGGAACTTTTCTTGGTAGAGTTGAAGTGTACTCAAGCGTGGGCGAACCTACTGGCAAGTCTTCAACTACAGAAAAGAAAAAACCGTTCGGGCTTGACAATGGTACATTTGTTCCTCAACCTACTTCTTCGAATAAAAACTCATTTCGTAACATCTTCCCGCCACTTGATCGCTCTGATGGGATAAACCCCAAAATTATAGTGCAACCTCCAAAGCCAGGGGTTTTTATATACCGCTTCAGCGAAAGCTTCAACTATCCAAATGCAAACCACTACTTAGATCACTTCACATCTTGCGTATTTGCTAATACACGACGCACTAATAAATCCCCGTATGCCCGACCCGGTGACAGGCCATGGAATGATCCTGCACCAAGAAAAAATCGTGGGGCTGAAAATGTTTTGCTGCCCACTCTCAAAGCAATCATCTTCGACTTTTCGGCAGTTAATTTTGTTGACGTCACCTCGATTCAGAGACTGGTCGATGTGCGTGAGCAACTTGACCGGTATGCTTCTCCCAACATAGTCAATTGGCATTTTTGCAATATTAAAAATCGCTGGACCAAGCGCGCACTTGTCGCTGCCGGCTTCGGCTATCCATCGATTCCGGTTGAAGATCTCAACGAATGGAAACCTATATTCAATATAACTAAAATTGGCGACCAGAACATCTCATCACATGAAAATGGTGAAAAAGAAATTAAGAAAAATGGCCGTACATCTGACTTGGAAAACTTGAGTAGTCCCCATATGGCGCTTGTT
The DNA here is from genome assembly GCA_022627015.2 of Podosphaera aphanis. NCBI lineage: Eukaryota > Fungi > Ascomycota > Leotiomycetes > Helotiales > Erysiphaceae > Podosphaera > Podosphaera aphanis. The sequence goes on along the minus strand of JAKRRZ010000795.1, from coordinate 1,393 downwards.
GGAGGGATAAATCGCCCTTTATTTCATCCAGATCTTACCAGTGCATGGTTAAGTGCAGTTGAATATCTTGACGAAGAACAGATTGGAGAAAATAAGCCTTCTGCAGTCACCTTTGATAGCACTCTTGTCACATCATCAGAGGACTCGTAACAATCAAAATTAATCTTATTGTGTCGACTTTAGAATATTTTCTATTGATTCAATAAAATTATCCGAGCCTGGCGCTATACTTCGTGGCAAAATTAAAATTATCAAGCAACAAGAATGCCTTAATTATAAAATTTCAGGAGTGACATACTCTTGATAACCATTCAGCATCAATCTGTATGAATTTGCTTTCTTGACTTGAGTCGAGAATCACGCGAAATTTCAGCCAACCTAATTTCTTCTCGGAGAGATTTGCGAGACCTATTTCTCCCGCCGAAGACGTTTTATCTTTATTTCATGGTAAGAGACGAGTCCAATAACTCTCTCGATGATTTTTCTCATATATTCAATATAATTGAGTATTCTCTCAAAAATATTAAAGAACTCATATTCACCCGAGAAAAATTGAAGCAAGACTAATAGGCTTATCTAAGAATTTGATATTAGACTTTAAGCTGCAAAGTCTTGCGTCGATACACTAGACATCTTGATAACTTCTTCACGGACCTGGGCGTGTGTCAGATCGCAAAATTTTCTATATCGCTACATTTAATAACTTCGGGACCGACGATATACTGGAAAATTGTAAACGTTAATTGATGATATAATTGGCTAAGGGGTGGTGGGTATTTTAAAAATTCTGATTATAATTTTACGTATCTGAAATATAAAGGCAGTTGGTTATCTTAATAGATTCTAAACTTAAGGATACCTCGTCAGGAGTCCTGATTAATACAACCTGTGGCAAATAGATTTTTTGAGTCGAGTATACACCACAGACCCTCGGGAAAAAAAACATGAATTAATGTATGTAAACATTAATCTAATGTATTTTTTCTGCACACATTATTTTAATGTATAGAAACATTAAATTAATGTTTTTTTTCTTGAGGGTCTGTGGTGCGGGAACAGACGCGATCCGTTATATTTATTTGCCATGACAATTCCACCTGGGGTCATGAGAGTATAAGTGTTACCCCGATGACATCCGATTATTGAGAAAGAACCGTCATAAAATGGTTCGAATTTATGCTTCCTCTGTCTCTGGCGTAAGACCCAATCCCCTTTTGCAAATGAACGAGTGAAAGCCTTTTTCTCTGCTAGAAGACTACGAATATATGATTGTGTTGCTTTGACACTGTTAATGGATTGGCGTATCATGTTAATTTGTTCTTTCCTTCGATTGGCTAAATCCGAAACTAAGGCTTGGTTTTCTTCTTCGGTTTGCTCCCTGACGTAAAAAGAT